>OMLB01034972.1:0-12149 GCA_900302555.1 Myripristis jacobus | reverse complement strand
GTGTGCATTTATGTGATAACTATTTGCTGTACTTATGCAGTCAATGGGCAATCCACTCTCCTGAGTGTTCCCCCTGCTGACACAGACAGTATACCTTCTCCTGTCTGCCTCTTAGGGCCATTTCACACCAGATACAGAGGAACTGGCGCTTCTGTGCACATCGACTTCCCCATCGATCAATCACTGTTGTTCAAACTAGTTGCAGCTGTGGAGCAGTTGGTCTGGTCAGGTTCAGTGTTTTCAGCTCAAGTGTATTGTCCTGGCTTGCACAAGCTGTTCTGCTGCAGATAAAGCCTACACAACTGGGCTATTTGTCAAAACTCCATCCCACCAACCACCCATTTTCTATTCTGGTTTATTCCTAATCAGGGTCATGGGGGGCTAGAGCCTTTCCCAACATGCACTGGGCAGACGGCAGGGGAACACCCTGGACAAGTTGCCAGTCCATCACAGGGTGAACACAAACACACACATTTACACCTACTGGCAATGCAGAGTCCTCTATTGGCTGCTCGGACTGAGGGAGGAAACCTAAGCAAACTCAAAGAAAACATCGAAACTACCCAGAAAGGACAAGATTTGTCAAATGAAGATGAAATACCAAAGGGAAATAGTTCAAAATAGTTTGATAACATGCAGCAGTTACTTCATCAGTTAAGGAGGTTAAATAAATAATGGTGACGTTCAAAACATACCCATCTGTAGCCTTTACATAAAACCATTTCTGTAGCTGTATTATGTTTACTGCACATGGTTTTCAGCCTTGTAATGCACCATTTTTCTGGTTTCACCCTAATCTTGTGTCCTTCATCTCACAATAAACGTCTTAGAACAGATGAAATGCAACTGCCTTCTTTCAATTTACAGCCACTAAAGAGGGAAATTTCTTGAAAGGACTTGCAGGATTATAGTTGGTAATGTAAACAATGGGCTAGGACTGTGCTTTGAGAACTTTAAGGTTATGTAATGTTATTGCAGGTAACAAACAGTAAACACAATAAAACATTTATATTTATCCAGAAAATCGAAACAAATGTCTTCATCGTTTTATGGTAGACATAAGTTATGTTAGAATTGCCTTATGGTTCCAAAACTTTTCCCTGAGACTTCACATTATCGTCTCCTCTTTATCACAGGCTTTTCAAACACAGGATGTTTTTACCTACATATCTCTCTGTTGTTACTGGGTTACTGTGTTTCTGTAACTGTCCTCTAGCCTTGTTTTTGGAGTTGAAGCATCTGCCACCAACAGGTTGCCAAGGACAAGCAAAACACTTAGTTTACATCACCCACTGCTAGCAGGACTCTCATCCAGACTCTGAATCTGATGGGAGGTTTCATGATCAGTCATATTATGATGGAGGAGTTGTGAGTTAACTAGATCACGGTTGTGAAAAGATTACATCAGGATACAGAAACAGAGACGCAGCCACTGGCAGCAGGTGATGTAGGTTACCTGCACCAAAGTTTTTACCTGCCTTAAGCTAAAAATTAACAGTAACAATAGACAGACATATGTTTTTAAGTCAAAAATGTCTGAATTTCAATTAGCCTGTGTTAACTACAGACAGTGGAACAGGCGTTTTTGGGAAAACTTTGTCATTTTTCCCAGCGAGAAATTGCCTGTTGTAAAGATAAGGCTAATTGCATGATGTATTATGTCACTTAGGAGGTCTGTCGCTGCATGGGTTCGTCTTCCAGCTGTGTTTAACAAAAACTCAGACCCAGTATGAACACAAGTGCTGAGCCAATCTGTTTGGCATGAGCTGTCTGTCTGTCTCTTACTCTCACACACACAAGTTGGCAGTTCTCAGTCCGCCTGGTGGTTTCTTTGTGCTGGATATTTTCTGGCCAGGGCACTACTGGCTGAAAGCTCCTGTCCTTTGTGTACCTATCAGTGGGGTGGGGGCTGGTGAACCTGTACCGATTTTCTATTGGCACTTTTATCTGCGCCACGCTGGACTGAGCCACGCCTGAGATGGACTATCTCCAGAGTTGGACCAAAGCGCACTGGACCTGCGCTCAAGTGGGCTGTGGCAACTCAGAGGGCTTCATCATCATTTACTACTCAGAGAGAAACTGAACAGCTCTGAAACAGAGCTGGAAACAACAAAGCCAGACTCATGAAACCTAAGTCATAATTGGTGATCTAACCATGTAAGAAGTATTTTTTCAGCTAGTCTCAGCAGGACTCAAGGTGGCACTGAGGCCATATAAGACTGATTTTGGGGGTCAGGAGCTTGTGCCCTTCTCCAGAGGGCCTATGGTTATGGGCAATGTTTGCAGCAGGCTAAGATTGACACCACTGGACTCTCAGCCTTTCACATGTAAGCACTGCAAAGAGCTTCTAGCGCTGAAAGTATAGAGCCAGGACCGTGGGGGGTTTTTGTTCATTTTTGTTAGTTTGATAGTTTTTTGTTTTGTTTTTTTGCTCTGTTTAGGATGCCATTGTTCATTAAAGAATATCAAAGTCTCTCTCTCTCTCTCTCTCTCACTCTCTCTCTCTGTTTCTCCACAGTGCTTCATCAGCTCTCTTGCTTCCAGTCTTCCACACTAAGTCTCCTAACCTTGTCATGAACCTTTGTGTGGGTTTGCGTTCTTCTCTGCAGGCCTCATCCACTCTTCAAAGGACTCAAACTCTTAAGTGAAATCAGTTCCAGGTTGCTAATGCAGGCTGTCACTATTGCGCAGTGGCAACAGGAGATAAAATTGTTTATGGAGAAGACAGGAGAAGTTAGAGTCATTTCTCTCCATATCTCTCCCTCTCTGCTTGCCTGTCTCTCTACATCACACTTTTTGTCTCTGTGTCTGGTTGTCTGTCTCTTTCCGAGGTCCCAAGACAGCAGTTTGCACTCAGAGACAAACTGAGGACACAAACACATAAACCTCAAAGTAAGTACACTCTGGTCTCATTGCTCCATCTGTCCATAGTCAACAAAAACTCCATCCCATCTTTTACTTGTTTCATTTATTTTATTTTGTCTCAGATTAAATATTGATGTAAAACTGAATTTCAAATCGTTTGCTTTCTGGTGGTTAGCTTGAGGCTGTGTATCCTCCTGACAGTGGTAGACAATGAAAGTGTCCCCTTTAATGCATTTATTTATCTGTGTCAGTAGAATATGTAGTCATAGCCATTGGAGAAGCCACTTGCATGCATTCATGCTGTCTCTATCCTTCATTCTAACTCTAGACTGGAAATTGTGTTGTATGTTCAAATTTAAAATAAATAAATAAATAAATAAAAAATCTGCAAGATCTTCTCAGACAGCGTGTGCAAGAGGAAGGCAAGTTCAATATTAACCCAAGCAATGGAAGGAAAAATTGTAGATGTGTAGATTTAGATGTCACACTTCACTTATGTCGCTTACTGAACCTGGATTGTGCCCTAGTAAGGTAATCCACCACAGTAAACATGCTGCCTTAATACCTTATCTCAGTCAATAAAATGTTAACTGTTAGCTAGGGAACTCTTCACCTCCAATGACTTGGAGTAGATATGGATTTGATTTCAAATGATCATCCTCATCAGCAGTTTATACCTGTATTTGTGTTTTTTTTTATTATGTATTTTTTTATGTCAGACCATTCCTTTGTCCGTGGAAATGTAGTTGGTGTGTTTCTGTCGCATGCCCTGATGCCCTATAACACATATAACATGCTCTTTTCCATTTGCTGTCCATTCTGAATTGAAATGGTCCAAATCTTACATTTTTTGGATCAGTCAGCTGTCAGTGAAAACATACGCTGTGTCTTGAAGAGTCCAATGTGTAACACAGTATATAGAAATTTACCTCAGGCATTCCACTGCCCTGCTTCTGAGTGTAGCCTATTTACCCCTCATCAACCCCCGATACATAGCAAAGATCTGCCAGTTAAGTCCCTATTTACTCCATTGCTGTACAATGTTTTAGTTACATCTATGATCTATGTTGTTGTTGTTTTTTTGTTTTGTTTTTTCCTTTAGAGCAAAATTGTTAGTGGAGACAGCCGTTACGCTTTGTTCAGGCTCGGTTAGGCAGTGAGCTGTTTATGTATATGAAATGACAAAAACCAAAGGAAGACATTGTTGACTTGAAGACACCGGTACACAGGTAATAACTCAAGCTTAAATGGTAATTCTCCTCCAAATCCTGATGCAATCCTTTTGCATCAGCAGCTACTCAACATCCTGATGTTTGCTGAGCTAATGCAGAGCCCCAGCGAGCCTCAGCATTACCTCAGCCAGCGCACAGGGACACGTGGGATGTGGTCCAACGGTGACATGTGTACAGTCACATGTACACAGCAGGAGACCCAACCCAACATGCTGACCACCTTTTATTTTTTTTAGGACCTTCCCTGCTTTGTTCTTCGTGTCAGTTCCCGCCTTCATTGACTTTATACTGGTGGATATTTAAAGACATCAAATGCATGTGCGGCCCCAGCAATTAGTGGGGACTGTTACTGGGTAATTAGTGAAGAGGAAGTAAGCCTCCAATTTCCTCTGCCCCGAGAGCTTATACACAAACACACACACACACACACATACGTACACACACACACGCACGCACGCACGCACACAGATTTACTAAGCATTCCCTTGCTGACGGGGGAATGAGGAGGAGAAGAAGAAATAAATATATTCATAATGAATTCAGAGTTGGTATTTTTATGTTGCATTGTTAGGTTTATTTATTTATTTATTAATTAAGACACACAATTTTGTTCATTGAGCCAACATGGGCAGGCCAGGCTGGAGACAGAGACTGGGTGCATGCACACACACACACACACACACAGATATCTGAATCCTGGAAAATTCAGCTCCAATGAAACATATATATATATATATAGAGAGAGAGAGAGAGAGAGAGAGAGAGGTTTAATGTTTAAAGTGACATTACACCCAAAATATAAAGCACCTTGTAGAGCTCCAGTTGATCCATAGCCCTAGATGTCAGAGTTTTTTTGGACAGAGTTTTTTCTTGCAGCTGACCACTGACAAACTGTATCCATCCGCCCCAAATTCATACTCACTGAGGATGGATAAATTCAGTTTGCCTTTGTATTGGAGTGCTGACAGAGAACGTTGCCAAATCACAGGAAATCAGGATGGACAGATTGGGTGAGCTGGAAAATATTTTATTTTGTATTTTGGGTGACTTTTTTGTTTAAGGATACAAAATGTGTTGACTGCTCCACCTGGCGAGACACAAGCATGTACACATAAGTAAAACCACACCATCTATCCATCTGTCCACACACACACGCACGCACGCACGTGTGCACGCACGCACACACACACACACACACACACACACACACTCTCTGCAGTGTATATCTCAAGGCTAAACAAGGACAGTGAAGGCTGTAGTCAGGCCACTAAAACGAGTTGATTTGTTTAAGGTGCTGAAAGCCAGAGAGAGACAGCGAAGGGCGCAGCAGCCCGTCCTCTGGCTCAAAATCAACTTTCAGGACTTTTAGGTGACATCCTTTGTGCATTAATGTAGTTATCCATTATATGTGTGTGTATGTGTGCATTTTTCAATGTATGTTCATGCATGGGTATATGCCCTCACGGCAGCCTGAGTAATTCATGAGCACTTTCCAAGGAAGAGGCAGAGTGATGGAAAAACACCTTCTTGGATTCTTCTCCCTCTCTGTTGTAGTATTCATATTTAAACCTAACTCCAGATTCATTATTGATGGATCTTTACCAGCTTGTCTTGTCCAGGTGTCCATCATCACTGCAATCTTTTCCGATGGGAGCTCTGTTCTTGTAGACGTTACATCAACACCTGCAGCTCGCCTGTCCTGCCCCGTCCTCTCGGCACTCACACTCCTGTTCTCCTCCTCCTCGCTCCCTTCCCCTCTGTCTTTTTTCTTCTCTCTCTCTTTTACACTCTTTCTTCTGTTTGTAGAGCCTGAGTCCAGCCTGCTGTTTTCAACCTGATCCTGACCACTGAATATTTTGTCTGAACCTGACTTAAGCCTGATCACCAGCCTAAAACTGACATTTACATGTAGAAATGTATTGTTAGGCTCCTCATTTACTGTAGTCTTATGGTCTATTACATTGCACCTTCAGATTTCACTGAACAAATCGGTCACATCAAACTCACTTTTAGTCCTTTGCTTGTCATGTGTTGTTTTGGCTTGGTTCAGTTGCCCTCCTTGGTGGGGTAGGGCATCAGACAGTCCACTTTACAGCAAAGTAAATCCACACAGCACAGGAAGCTTTCAGACAAATCATCTATCGACTGAATAATACTCTTAAGACATTGCCTACAATAACAAAAGTGCATAAGATATATAGGCCAAAATGAAACCCAATGCTAAAAATCTGTCCCAACATGACCCATTTATTTTAACTTCTGTCCTGTCTGAACTGGAGCCTGATAGGAACAGTTGCATCGCATCAGGTTTGGGCTGCCATCCCAAATTCTAGTCTTGTTTAGCCTCTTCCTCTGTCTCTGCTTCCCTCTGCACCCACAGTACAGAACTGGCCCAAGCCCAAAAAGTTCCTATAAGCACTGAGCCTCGCTGGTATGACTAATTAACAGTCTGATCACATCAAGTGTTTTGGAGCAGTTTATTTTAACTCAAGAGGCCTTATTTCTTTGGTAAGGCCAAATGAGAATGACGCTATTTAGACTTTAAGCCAATGGTGGCACCGAAAAATTGCACTGAGACACCTGAATATGTGTGTCATTTCTCTCATCAAACTGTCAGTTTCAGTTTGTGAGGAGTGAGAACATAATTCAAAGAATTACAAGAAACAAAAATGTAAAGGATGTTGACTGATAGACAGCAGTTGCTCATATTTGGAAAGTTGAATGGGGTTTGCCTCATTTCAGTTTGCTGCTTCTCTGATTCCCAGGTTTTCGTCAAAGTGAAGCTCTCTGCTGACAGCTAACATTCTCCTCTGCTGTAAGGACCCGCCTCTCGTCAATTACAACCCAGTCGCACCAAAGGACAAACCAAAGCAAAGACAAAAGTATGGCTTAAAATTGACATTCTCCTCTTTCGTGTGCGTGCCTCATAGTATTGAGATATGATATTGGGTATTTGTTTCAAAATATTGACACTGAAACACTAAAATGAGGGGAAAATTATATACAGTTATGTCAAATGGTGAGGGAAGTAAGGAAATGAGCAATATCTCATCCATCATTCCAGGTACCGTGGGTGATTTTGCCTGAATCAACATCTACATATAATAATAATGTGGGCAGACTGTGTTGGGTGCCATAATTAAAGGTCAATACCTCAGACACCACAGGTCCAGTTTTAACAATATGTAGATGGATGATGACTTTGGCACCGTGTTATGATGTAGGTGTTATGATGAAAGGTCAAAATTTACAACTCTGCAAAGCCTAAATCCTGTAATGTGTCGTCTGTGTAACATGAATCTTGTAATGAAAACACAGCTATCCATGCAAAGTTCACTGAGTGACCTGGGGGGTACCCAAAAGAGAATGAAGATTTTATGGACAATGCATTTTGGCACTGTGTTTTGTTCTTTAAAATTTGCACAGATTGGCCTAATGGAGGCACACTGACTGAAGGTCAAAATTTCAAACTCTAGACTAATTGGGATGCAATGTGGAGGACGATGTCACCGATTGGTCTAAATTGTTGGGGGACAACATGTTTACTTGTTGCTATTCCTTGCTAAATTCAGATTACCCAACAAAACCCCCTGTGGTGAAAAAGGATGGATTTTCATTCTTGGGGCAGAAATTTAAAAAGCCTTTATTTCATGGCTCTTGGCCAAAGCGCAATGGGGGTCTTTTTAATGTTCTTTTAAAGTGGTAATGAAATAAAAGCTTTTCAGACTCTTGCGTTTGAGTGCTGAAGAGGAACACCTTTGTTTTCATTAAAGAACATCCCCAAAACAAACAGCACTTTCAACAAATGCATCCACTCACACAATCCCAACAAAATCACTCTCCTCTCTTCTTTGAAAACCCCTGTCTTGGCATTACTGCATTGTGACAAGCCATTTGGTATCACATACTTCTCTGAACAGCATGATATATGGCAAGCTGTAGTGTGGTAATGGAGATGGGCAGTATCACCCGAGTGAGGGAGACAAGCTGTTAACTGAGGAAAAAATCTATGTGGATATCATAATGAGGCTCAAAGAACAAACCAGAGAGAGCTGAGTGGTTAAGTGCTCCACATTTGGGACTACTGGTATTCCTGCACTGGCTAATCCAACTGCCCATATAAACATTAAAAATAGTAAAAGAGTGTGGGAATGTATTTTGTGTGTCCATTACACTGAAAAGAGAAAGCACTGCACACAAAGTGGTAGCTAATCTAGAACTGCCCCTTCACGCCTTCATCATGCATCTACTCTGCACTGCAACAACAAAGATTTCTCTCTTGAATGTTAAACAACAGAGCTAAAACCATTCATGGCAGCACAAAACTGAAAGGTGCCTCGGCCAACTGGTTAACATGTTTTGGACTACTGCAAAGCTGAAAAGACAGAAAAACCTGATGTTGCCAAACAGTTCCTCTCGGCATGCAACCATCAAATTTGCACAGAAATTTGCCACAGTGGCTTCATCTTGACTTGATGATAAAACTGCTTGTTTTTACATTGGCTGCAAACTTTCCAGTGTGTATATCAGGAAGAGGATAGATACATTTTTCCTGGGGGATACTGGAATTAAAAGGCTGTTCAGAAAACATGGCTGCTAAGCATGTAGCAAATCTAGTCAACCTATGCTTGTGGAATTATTATTTATTATTATTTGCTCCACCTGCTACTTGACTGTGAAAAAAAATCGATCCATCTATCTATCTATCTATTTATGCAGCTGAGACAGTTGTGACTTACAATATGCTGAATTCAATCTTCAAAAAAAAAAAAAATCTTCAATTAAGATTTGGAGCTAGAGGTGAACGTACAGTATATATATTATAGTTCTGTACTGTATTCAAACAAGTTACCAGCCACACCTTCCTGGTTCCAAGTTCTTGATATGCTCACTGTACATCATATTAATATTGGCATACAAGAGATTAACTGTAAATGCATGAAGGATGCTGCTGAAGTGGCTACCAGGTGTACTGATCCTTTTCAGAACAGCTGATCCAAAATTCCAGGCTGCAGAAAAAATAGTTTCCACATCCTTGTTTCCACTGACATTCACTTGAGCACCTGGAAATGTTTCAGAAATGATGAAAAAACATTGATTTGGAAACTGAATATACCCTATAATGGACCTCTAAGTGCTTCGCATTTCCTTATACAGACATGGTCCAGCTATGCCATGTGATTACAGCATAAATGTAGACTGTGACAAATATGAGCACAGACACTGATTGTATAGCAGAACCCATATCTGAATGTATTATATCCACTCACGTATGCCATGTTATTATCAGTATGCCGTCCACAAATGGAGAGGAACATTGGTACAGACATTGGATCAACTGTACAGCGGACCTCTGAATGCAATTACCCTCAGTCTGGGTTTCCACATACAGACAGCATTCAGTTATGCCATCTGACAAGGAATAAACCATGTACAAATGGATGGAGAGCAATGTTTCATATTCTGCATCATTCATCCAAAGTAGCTGGTTAAAACAACTCCATGCATATGTGGTTAGAAACATTGATACAAACACTGGATACAAATGCATTTACTGTACATCGGGATTTTCCAAATCCACTGACAATCATTTTGGATCAGTGGGTTTAGGTGATGAAGGGCATATTTAAAAGACACTGCATCTAGTAATAACTATGGTTGTGCCATTTCATCAAGAGTAAACCATCCACATATTGCATAGAATATTAATTGAAGACTTTTCTTCCAAAACTGGATATCCATCATGTGAAAAGCACCTACTGTTAGAAAATGACTGGCAGTCCAAAAACAGCCATGGTACATCTTTGAAGGACTGTAGGTAACTGAAGTCTCTGAAATGAGAAGACTTATGCAGGATTGCTGCTGTACAGTGCATCACATATAGATAGAGAATAAAACTTAGGCTAATGATCCCCTCCTCTCTGAAAATGGATATATACCTCTGGAAATGAACTCTTCACTTTCTGCAGCAGCAAACCTCAATATATGCAGCCAGGCTAAGTGTGGATTTTCCAAATAGATTGGCTTACAGTATGCCAGTGAACTGATTATGATGAACTCATCCACACGCACTGAGGGATGCTGGTAATAGATGCTGGATGCTCAGCAGTCCTGGAGATACACTTAACACGCTAAATCTGGATTTTCAGCTGCAATGCTCCTCATTTCTACTGACTGGGAAGGAATAACACACACACACTGATGCACACAGCGAGAGATACTGGATGATGCATAGTAAACAGGACAGTGCAATGCCATTCATTCCTGATTAGAAATAACTGTGCTCCCCACTGGGTGCCAGAGCCCAGGATGCAGCTCTGTAGTGGACACAGTTTTATAAAAATGAAGACACACCATAAAGAGAGAGAGTGAATAATCCACCAGAGCAAAATCTGCCACATCACTGAGAGCGATCATTCCTCTCCAAAGTACAGGATCAACATTGCTCAAGAGGCGCACAGTGAGTGAATTCACCAGAAACCACAAGGCAAAGTGCATAAGTGAGAGTAAAGGCAGCCTTACCTCTTAGTCAGATGCCAAAATCACAGTCTTGGACAAGTCAGAAAACCATAGAGCTGGTTAAGCAGCCGGCGCTCCTCTGTGTGTATGGCTGTACGGTAAATTTCTCAGCTCGTCAGAAGGGACTCTTAAGAGCCAAAATTCTTCTTTCACAGCCTCTTTAGATAATCTCAGTCCGGTCTAGAGGCTGGCGTCCAGCAGAACCAGCAGACGGCTCATCTCCATGTGTTTGGCTCCTAAAGCAACGGGTGCCTCTGACATGCCTCTTCCTCCCTCAGGGTCCGGGGGACTGGAGTGCCTCTCAGTCAGCGAGCTGGCAGGGACAGAGAAGTGGACGGCAGCGAGAGTAGTAGTTATAGTAGTATTCCTCTTCACGGAAAGAAGTGAGCATCCTTCAGTGGAGAGACAGGAGGAGGAGGAGGAGGAGGAGGGGAGCGAAGGATCCAGCGCACCAGAACCGCAGAGCGCACGGCGCAGCGCTCTCTGTCTCTCTCTTAAATCCCCACAAAACAGGCTGATTTTGGGAAGGAGGCAGGCAGATCAACGCAGCTGAGAGGGAGGCGGTGTTGTTGCATCAACATTGTTCTTAGGATGCATTTTTTTTCTCTTTTTGGCAAATTCGAAAAATCACTAGAGCTCTGTGTCCAACAAAATCACCATCATCATCATCATCATCACCTCCTCTCCGGGGCTCCTCAATCTGCACAGGACCGAGAGTGACTGAGAGAGAGGGGGGAGATGGAGAGAGACGGGAGTGTGTGTATGCATGTACGTGTGTGTGTCTGTGTGTTAAATAGGAAGATAGATGAGAGAGAAAAAGAGAGGGAGAGAGGACAGGAGAGAGCAGTGGACAGGCAGGAGGCTGCGAGCGCAAGTGGAGCTGGAGAGCGATGTGAGAGGAGAGCAGGATGCTCGGAGACGAGAAGGAGGGGGTGGAGGAAGAGAAGGGGGGCAAGCCCGGGAGAGAGAGAGAGAGAGAGAGAGAGAGAGAGAGAACAGCTCACACTGTCAGTGACTACATTAACAGCACTGAGTAGGTGGAGTTTTCCTTGCAGCAGAGGGGGATCATGATTTGAAACCCAAAAGAGGAGAAGAGAAAAAGACAGAGAGAGAGGAGACGCAGAGGAGAGGAGATGAGAGAGGAGGCAAGAAAGGACGGACAACGGTGGAAAAGATCCGGCTGGTAAACGAGTGAGAGAATGACAGAAGGGAGAGAGAGCAAGGAGAAATACGGGGGACAGAGAGAAAGAGTCTCCAGCTGCATTGAAGTTGGCAAAGTGACAGCCCCCCTCTCACCAGAGGTCGTAAACATTGATTAGAATATTTAAAGAAGCACGCACACACACACTTTCACACACACACACACACACACACACACACAATAGAAAAGAAACCAATGTATGCTTAAATGCTCTCACACAAACACATATGGAAATGCACACACACACACACACACACACACACACACACACACACACACACACACCCACCCCCCCACCCACCCACACTCACACACGCACATACAGATATTTA
>OMLB01034971.1:0-10015 GCA_900302555.1 Myripristis jacobus | reverse complement strand
AATGCCTGATTAACAAAATCGCAGAGCTACTTTTCAGGGTTGATTAAGGGTAACAAACTGTGGGTTCTAACTAGTTACAACTTCACTTTGTGCATCTCAAGTAGGCAATATATTAGGCTTGAAGAACACTTAGTGTGGTTATTTGAAAGGAATCCTAGTTTAGTTACCACCTGCCATGAGCCTGTTTGTGTGAAAAATTAAGCTAAAGCAGCAGTCGGCCATCGAATCCCCAAGCCAAACATTTCACAGGACACCGGTCCTCATGCTCAGGTAGGACACACATAATTATGTTTCACAGAACTGAGCAGCGAGTTTCAGTTCTGCTACAAAAGAAACACGGCAGGTCTTCAGAGCTGTGTGGAGCCTCTGTACTAACAAGCCCAGATCGCTTTGAGGGAGAGACAGATAAGGAAGAAACCATAGTGTGTCCCTCCCCCTGGCCACTCTAGACACAGATGTCAGCACACTAAGTAGGATGTGTGCAGGGAAGCATGGGACATACTGACAGTGACAGCGTCTAAAAAAAGGAAATCAGAATCCAGGGTTTGAATTCATTCACAGAGCATCCCTGAGAAGCAGTGATTCATAATGAATAGGTTCACTGGGACATCTTAAATGGACCTGCTCGGTTTGCTCTCTGTATCAACATTTCTTCTAACTCATTGAGAAGCTTTGTGCATACGGGCGGGCATTCAAAGTCACTGTAGATGACTTGCGCTGACAAGTGGGGCCTGGCAAGTGGCCTGAAGTCAGCAGTTCTGCTGTCCACAGAGGTTTGCTGAGACACATACTGGCTTTGGATCTTTTCTGTGGAATACAAATTAATGCTATGACGTGCTGGGGGGATAATGAAATTCCTATATCAGAGGCATTACTGTAGATGTACATCGACAGCTTTATTTTGTTCTTGTTATTATGAATTACACTATGGACCTCCATTTGACCTTCATTTCTAAATCATAAAGCACTCTGATCAACTTCTGTTGTTTTTAAAGTTGCTAAATATATACATTTAACTTGACTTAAGTTGTGTCCCAAATGTCTCAAGAGATGGTTAGAGCTTTTACTCACATAAGCTAGTGGTATGTGCTGCCCCATGAGTGCAATAGATCCTCCATGTCTGAGACAGAAACAAATTAGTCCCACTGGACAGCAAGCAAGAGGGCTGGGAGACAATACCCTTCATATATCATACAAATATATATTCATACAAATCTGGGATACCATCCAAAATCTAGATTCCCAAACAAACATGCATTGTTGTACCCTCTACACATTTTTTCAACTTTGGGTTGCAACTCGTAAACGTAAACAATAAAACCTATGATGAAAATAATCAATGTCCTAATGCCCAGTGAGCACATTCTCCTTTTGATTGGCCCCCTCCACAAGAGGGTCAGAGCATAAGGTCATCTACAGAACTGCACCTCTGGGAGATGATAGGAGTGCAGTGACTTGCTCAAGGACACTTCTGCAGAGTCTACGCTAATTAAAGTCTAGGGAGTGAAATAAGAAGGAAATTCCTCATTTTACTGGAGGCCTCCACAAGCTTCTTAAGGAACGCTGGGGGAGCTCTGGGAGCCTGAACATAAAGTAACCTTTATTTGATGATCTCAGCAAGTCTGAATGTGTGTGTTCAGTCTCTCACCCAGATCTGCAGCTTTATCCGCTTGTCGTTCCTGTAGATAGTCTTCACCTTGAAGTCGATGCCCACCGTGCTGACGAAGGCCGGCGTGAACGAGTCGTCGGCGTAGCGGAAAAGGAACGAAGTCTTTCCCACGCTGCTGTTGCCAATGATCAAAATCTTGAACATGTAGTCAAAGTTCTGGTCCGAGGACTCCTTCTGTCCATAGTTGGCATTTGCTGACGCCATCTTTGAAGGGACACAGATGACATATTAATGAGTCATAGGGTGGTGCCTGAGGAATACAAATTACCTCAACATTTCCTGTGTACGCCTCTGGGAAATCACAGCAACAAGGTTGCAGGGACTGCTAGACAAAATGTGAATTACAAACAAAAAAACAAAAAGTACGACAGATAATATAATTTAATTCATTGGAGTTTGGGAAAAAACAGGATTTGGCCTACATCCAAACCCAAATCGACCCCTTCCCATTGCCTAAAAAAATACAGAGGGGGCATACTAGGTTATGTGGCCTCTTCAAAGCATCCAGCATAAGATTTTATTTTATCATATTTATTCATAATACCCCATTATGCCTTTAAACAGTTACAGAATGAGGCAAATGGACTAGGTGTTGTACTGTCACTGAAACTTTTTCTTGGTTGGCAAAAAAAAAAAAAAAAGAAGAAGAAGAAGAAGAAAAAGGAGGAGGGAAATGTGCTATGCACCACTTATTTTATTTACTGGTGTATATTAACAAGGACAACGGACAGTTAAATAACTGCCCAAAAATCTGCTATCAAGCTGAATTGCTAGATTACATATCACTGGTTTAGTTTAGAATATAAAACAGCTCCAATAATATTTTAATCATCCTTATGACTCAAGTTATCACTTATCACATGCAGAATCATCTGACTGACACACTGACTGATTCAAACCACAAGAGGAGATGTATGAAGCCTTATAAACAAATGTAAAATTCTGAGTAATAGTAAAAATATGTAAAAGGAAGAACAGTGAATGACTGCAATAAAGAGTTTTATGAGGGGGAAATTTATATAAGCATGTTCACATATTTTTGAGACACAAAGTGCTCTGTAAGAGAGCCAGACAAGTCTCCTGTCAGTCTCTTGGCTTGACTGCTTCCTGATTTTGTTTGCTGCTTTGCTCTTTTCCTAAGCATGCCAATGAATTTCATTACACAGATCCTGATAGGTAAAGAAATATGACATTTGATATTTGTCCCTAACTGGTGAGAATCTCCATGAGACTCACATAATACAGAGGACTGCAATACAACAGCCACAGGTCAAAGTAGGCTAACAGCCTGTTAAAGTTTTTAGATTACACTAAATGCCTCTCCCCACAGCAACCTGTATTATTATTATTACTTAAACATTTCACTCCTACATGTGTGAAGACATGTTAAGGGTTAAATAACGCAAACAGAGTTTTATCAGGGAATTAAACGCTGTGGTCGTTTCCCCAGGAGGCTGTGTCAACACATACACCCAGTATCTAAATACAGAGCCCTTTGAGTGGTTTCATTTATTGTCCAGAAAGGGGGCCGGGCGAGGTCTGCCCACACCTTCGCCGCATACAGGATAAGGAGGGCGGAAGCAGTGGGATTAGCTGGCTAAGCATCAGCTAACCTGCCAATCCCATCCAGGGAAGGCAGGGTTAGGAGCCTGTGTGCAGCGCTAGCCACCCACTTGTGACTGAACATATGGCTGACCAAAATTTATCTGGTAGGCCACAGCAGAGGAGATAATTCTCCTCCATGACGACTACACACAAACCCTGACCGTCTTTTATCTGTTTCTAGACACCACATTTCCCCCCCCATCAGCCTGTATGCCAAACAACAGCCTCTGAACCACAACACTGATCCACAGCTGAGCTTATCTAGCTTGCTAGTTTATATCTGGCTGCCTTTAACTGGCCGTCCAGCTGACGTTAGCTGTCGCTAAATCCTGCAAAATGCCACACAAGGTATTTTGTTATACATTGTTTACAACGCCGATGGTTTATCACAGTGAAGGAACAACACAACTGCAACCAACAATCAAAATTTACCTTTCAGGATTTCATGAAAGTGAGCTAACACTGCTACCTTGTTGGCTAGCATAGCAGAACAGTTATTTATTAGTGGCAGCCGGAGCTAGCTAAGCATCCCAGCTATGTCAAATGAAGGTTACTCTTCTTCATTTACGACTAAATTTGCCATCTAAATCCGGGGTCTGATAAACGACAGATTGATCTTATAATTTCAGGTGTCGGTGTTATTCTTTGCACGGGGCGGCAGGAGCAAATGGGCCCAGGTCTTACCGTGAAACGTGTGTTTTATCCTCCGCTTCGTTGCAGTGGCTAGCCTCCCAGAGCCCAGCTTTGCACCTGCAGCGGCTCCTGCGTCTCTTGATTGACAGTCCAGGAGGAGGCGGGCACGAGAGGGATTTAAGAATAACTGGCAGCACGAGCGACCAATCACAGAAGAGCAACCATTCAATTCATTCATTCATTTCTTCATTCATTCATTGATTCAGTACCCCGCTTACTCACACCATAAGCTGAGTTCATGTGTTCTCCATAGCAGCATCATTTGAATGATCAGTGTTTTATATCATTAAAAGAACTGTTTTGCTTTGCCATATAAGCTACTGTTTAGTAGATAGTGCTGGTTAGTGTATCCAACTCAAAGATGGAGAAAGGACATGGATGATTAGATTTCAGTCATTCGTCAGGTTGGAAAATAAATCACATATGACACTGTTTGTGACGAGAAACAGAGCTCGCAGGGAAATCCAAGCACAAGACAACAAAGAACGTCGAAAGCATGAAGAGTTTTTTCTTTATTGGCAAGGTGGAAAGTCAGGCATACAATTCTAGTCAGACAGAGAGAGCAAACACACCCGTAGTTAAACTGCAGTGTTTGGATTGTCAAGGCTGCATTAATAAAATTCTTGGCCCATATTCATAAAGAGTCTCAGAACAGAAATACTGATTTAGGACAACTCCTCAGCCCATGCGACTGTAATAAACTATCGCTTATGAGTCAAACGGGCTGCAGATCAGCGCTCTAATACTGAAAGATCCTTCATGAACATGAGATCTGACCAGATCAGGGGACAAAGAGGAAGACAAGAAAAGACAAATGTTTCAGAAAACCCAAAGGAAAATCTGACACTCAACTATTCTTATACCTAGAAAAACCTGAAAGTCTGAGTATTTTTGTCTCTATGTATCATGTAATTTGCGCACAAATAAAAGTAGAGTAATAGTTGAAATCTGTCCCATTTTACTTTCTCACATTGCTAGCTACATTTAAGTACTAAGCCTCTGACCAAAAAAGTCCATTGTTTCTGACAGATAATACAGAAATAATAAATAAACTGTACATGAAGCAATGTGAGGAAAATATACAAAATAAAACAATAAGTGACAGGCAGAGAGAAAGACTGAGCCTTTGTGTGTTGTGCTGGTAAAGCTAAAGCTGTTGTTAACATAGCCCATAGTGTGGTGAGCAGAAGGCATCCTTGAGTGTTGGTCTGGTGCTCTTTATGGCTACAAAGAGGATGGCACTAATCTTTCCCAGCATGTCAATAAACACATCTATGACCAAAGAATACCCTAGGTTTGAATATAAAATCCAGGTCTTTCACACATTATAACATGATTTACTGTACTTCATGGTAATAAAATAAAACATGTTTGTCCACAGACCAAGTTTTGTAAGTACTCTATACACCCTTCACACTGTTTGGATTTTACAGCCAATGTCATGCATTTCACCAAAACATATTTTTTTGTACAGTCAGTTACAAAAAAAAAGCTTCAATCCCTCCAACATCCCCTTTAAGAGCTGCAGTGGTCCAGCCCATGCACTTTACATGAACCATAGTCATCAGGCCATATGCAAACAGAAAGACAGATTACAGTGAAACAGTCACATTGCACATGTTCAACTGTACTGGAAGTGCAGAACTGTAAAAGTACCATACAAAGTGCTTTGGTTTTTCTTAGCAAATACATCAAAAAAGTCAACTCAGTCATTCACTCATACAAACAAAAATCACTGTTTTAAGACATTTTCAGTTTTCAGTTATTGTTTGGGGAGGAGTTAGAAAAAAAAAAAAGAGACACTATGGGTCAGATTGGCACATAGGGTGCTACAATCAACCAACTTTATCAGTCACTGATGGAAAGTAGCCAGTGGCAAAATGGAAATTACAGTACGGGTTGTGTCATGCTTGCTTGGCACTTGTTTTGTCATTGGCTTTGTCCCTGTGAAGAGCAAAATATTGATCAATGACAGAGAGAGAAAAAAGGTGAAAAAAAAATCTGGCACATGAAACTGTCTCTTGGTAACCTCCTGGGTTGGGCACACAGCCCACAATATCACAACCCTTCTTGCAACTCTCAAGTAATTTTTTTTTTTTTTTTTTTTTTTTACCAACATCTTATTTATGAAATATTACCAATATACTGTTGCTTATCAATCCAGTAACTCATAAGTGTATGTTACAAATAATCATACTTGAGTAAGTGCCATGTATGACATATTACAGTATATAGTAACAATAGTGGATTTGAACGGATAGTATATTGTGCATCATTTATAGTTGTACTATAGCACTTAGTGTCTAATATCCCTCAAGTTATTCCAAACACACAGTCGGCATGTCTGTGCTGGGTGCCTTACAGCCAATGACAATTTTTTTCTCAGTCAACAGCCTCCAATGTGTTCATGTTTTGTCTCAAGCCCTTAAAAGCAGGTTGGCGTTCGGCTATGAGCAAAACTCTAAAGTGCTAAACTTGAAGGCAAACTGATAAAACGGGTGCCAAAAATATCAAGAATGCACAAATGAGTTTGGATTTTAAAAAAAAAACCAAAAAAAAACAAAAACACACACACACACACACAAAAACAAACAAAAGCGCAGCCAAACCGAAATATAACTGATATTCTGGGCAGTTTTCTGTACTGAATTCTCCATATATGCAAAAACAATAGAAATCATTTTGCCCACTGCTCCAGAACATCAGTTCCACTATTCAACACTAGGAGGCACCAAGTGCACATCCTACACTGCTGTGGATGTAATTATTTGACCCTGGCTATACTAACCCCTGGCTCAGTTTGCTGCTAGTTATGGTGTGGATTATTAAGATGGAAAAAACCCTGAACCAATTAAGAGCTTTAAAATAATATGTACTGCCAGCAATTAAGTTGCAGTGCATTATAGTCTTATTCTTGATCTGAAACTACTGCCTGTTGGGCACAATTTAATTGGCCGTGCAACACCATTTGAAAGGATTGCAAAGTATACATCAGTAACAATAGACTCTCTGAAAATGTCTGCTACATTTAAAGTTTTCTGCATAAAATCACACAGGTCATTTCTGCTCTTTTCTGTCTTTATGTTACTTTGTTTATACCATTTTAAAGTATCCTATTTACCATGATTCACTATTTACTATGTTTGGACCTAAATTAAAGATAACAACAGAAACAAACAAACAAAACAAAAAAACCAAAGTAACTAAAAATGCAGGTAAAACAGCATAGTCCCTGTATATTGCAACATTTGGCAATTGACGTCTTACAAGACTTTGTTTTGTTGTTACGTTCATTCATCACTTCCTCACTTTCCTCACAAAAGTTACAAGTAGTCCAAAAGAGGAAGACAATTCTCTCATTTGTTGTAGTAGACCTTGAGTTGACTGGAAAAAATAGGAAGTTTTTTTTTTTAAATGTCTCATTGTCTTTGAAGAACAAATACTGTGCCCACAGTGACGTATGTTTGACTCAAAGACAAAGAACACAAAAGACCAGCCAGAAAGTTGGTTTCCTGTTCTCCTCTACTGGAGCTCAGGGACCAGTGACTCAGTCTATCTGTCTCTCTCTCCAGTGCAAGTGACTGCCGTGTACAACTAAGCACTTCCTTAACACCTTCCCCCGCTGCCCCCAAACTTGCACTCCCCTGCTTTGGGTCGTCGCCCTGTCCATGGAAACCAGAGGTGGTGGTGGTGTTGGTTTGGAGGGAGTGAGGGAAGATGAGGCACCGAAATGAAAAACAAACAAACAAAAAAGTCCAAAAGAAAAAAACCCCACTTCTGACTGGTGTTATGTCCCTAGTCTGAAGCATGGTACCCCGGTAATTCCTTCCTGGTCTGTTTCTCTGTCCTCTGCCACATCTTTATCAGAGTCTGAGGAAAACGTCCTGCCTGCACCAGCAGTGGCCATTTTGGGAAGCGGACGAGTAGCAGCAGACCCAGGATCAAGTCTGCAGACAGAATCGTTTCTTGAGTGTTCAGCCGTCCTGCTTCCACAGTGGCCTTCCTCCTCTTCAGGTGGGCTCTCTGTGTCAGACTCTCCCTCCTCTTCCAAGGTGAGCTCAAACTGGAACTTGTCGCCGGACATGGAGCTAACACCTCCTCCGCCTCCTGCGAGTGCCGAGGCTCCACCATGAAAGTCTGCCTCGTCCTGGCCTTCTGGGTTGGGTGAAGCTGTGGGGCTGTGGGGGATCATGCTCTGGTACCACTCTCTGTTGTCCTCCAGGGTGTCCAGGATGTCTTGAGCGTCAGGGTGGACAAGGTCGGCCCACGTCTCCCAGAGAGGGTGAACAATGTAATCAATGAAACCCACCTGGAACAGAGAGAACAGTGATATCTCTATGAGAAATTATTTCTTTGAATCTCTTAAAATTGCATTTTACCAAAATTGCATTGACTAATATTGATGTGTACAAACACACCAATAATGATTTGTAAGAATTGTAATATAATTGTAATGCAAATGCCAGTGCACATTACGTTTTAGATATGTCTTGTGATAGTTTTTTTTTTTTTCGATGAAACACCATGTTGTTTTAGTGTTTTTTTGTAGTTTTTAGATTGTATGAATTAAGCACTGCAGCTAGTATACCTGGTTCTTCTCTATGGAAGCATTGTGCTTGTCACACATGGGGCTGATCTCCATGCCCTTGTCCCTCTCTCTGTCGCCCTGGGTGAAGAACTCCACCATGATGCGGTCAGTCCACTGCCGGTACAGCTCCAGGGGCTTGGTGGGGTTGCTCAGGTCTGCACAGTGGACCATATTCTGAAGGACCTGGGGTGACAACAAGACCGTATTTGAATATCCAAAGAAGAAATAGTTTGGTAACACATTTTCATTTCTTTCCTGGTTCCTATTTGCATGTTTTTTTTTGGAAAGGCAAATTCCTTTATTAATATGAAAAGAACTGCAGTGATGTCTGAGCAATCGAATTTGTATGAAACCCTGTCTTTGACAAATTAAGAATGAATGAAGGGTTCACACCTGTATGCGGTCTGAATAGTTGTCTAGCAGCAGCACTCCTAGACTGGTGACTTTCTTGGTCTCCACCATGGTCTTCAGGTCTGCCAGCAAGTTCATGTGTTTAGACATATCTGTGGCCAGCACCTGCACATAAAGCAAAACAACACAGAGAGGATTAACACACTGCAGTAGACAGAATAGAATAGAATAGAACTTTTTTGTTCAGTTGGTGTTGTTCAGAAATGCTGGCATTGCATTGCTACATTTACTGTTTGTGACCTCAGAAGACAATATTAAGAATTCAGCGGCAATGGCATTTCGTAAACTTAGTAAATCAACGCAACAACTGTAAACTTGAAGGTTCCACAGAGGTTTTCTCACCATGTCGATGACCATCTTGCGTAGTGACTGTCTCTGTTTCTTGCTGAGGTTCTGGAAGATGTCACAGTTTTCCTCCTGCAACAGCTTGAAGCCGACAGCCAGGTGGTGATTTTCCAACACTGACGAGTCATTGTACATCAAGGCCAGCTCCGAGTCTGAAGGCAGCAAGGGAAAATAAGATGACCAAAATGCCAAAATATATATTCACTATTCATTTAACAGACACAGCTCTTTAACCATAAGCACTACAACACATATAAATCATATGCAATAAATCTCTGCAAACACACAACTATACACACACATACACATGGGTACATATGCAATCATATGGCACTCCATCCAAACATTGCGTCCACTCACATACAAATAATCCCTATGTTTCTATGTAAACTCACTGGTGTTGATGAGAAACTGATTGGAAACTCCAGGGTGATCAACATCATGGATGGCGCTGGCGAAAAGAGCGGCCAGGATCTCCAGATCAGTAAACACAGCCTTGGACAACACAAACAAGGAGACAGTCAACATGTGTCTGTGCTGAATACGTGTTTCTCTGTGTGGGTGCATAGCATGTTCAGGTGCTCAACCTGTGAAGATGCCTCATATCTGCATGTATGTAATGTCAGTTCGGTATTGTAGTAAAACTGGATTTTCATTTGCATAACAATGACACCTAAAATACTGTTGGATTATGGAATGCTGGA
>OMLB01034969.1:0-13466 GCA_900302555.1 Myripristis jacobus | reverse complement strand
TAGAAATGTGAACTGGAACCTCTGTTGCTACAACATAAAGTCTTCAAGAAACAAAACCTAGGAACATGCCGCTAAACACTGACAGACTCATACAGCTGTCACGCTCAAAATAACATTAATTTAATAAGTGATCCAGAAACTCTACCTTGGTTCCTCACAAAATCCCCCATGCTGCTCTTTGTAATCACATTTTCCATCTTGTCTTAGATATTGTCAGCTTCTTTCTCAATGGAGCTCTACCCGAGTGTAAAATCACAGATTTAAGATTGTTCAGTTTAGTTCAGACAACTTTATTGATCCCAATTAGGGCAATTCATTAGAATGGGATACATTTCTCTCTCTTTGGAAGCTACTGGGGAAGGTGGAGGACATCTGCTTATCAATGACAGGAGAAATGACACGCTGGTGTACTGAAATCAGCGGTATTCCAGAGGTTTATCAGCCTTAAAAAATGATCCTAATTTCCTTCAAAAAGCTCATGGGGATGAAAATATAACGAGACAATAAATAATTAACAGAACAGAAGAAGAGGATCTCATGAGACCTCAAAGCCTTGGCATGAAATCTTTTCATCGTTATTTTTTGGATCCATGTGAGAATAATTTCAGGGACACAAGAAATTGGATATTTTGTTCTTCAGCAGACTGATGCTCTTGGCAAGGATTTGCAACACATTGCAACAATGCAAAATGTGCCTTCTAGATGTTGGCCATTCCAAGCTGTTTAAAAGCATCCAGTAATTATATGTGTCAAAATAAGAATAAAATTAGAAAAGAGCTGGATGATGGGAAGATGGGAAGTGGATGAATACAAGATGGAAATTGGATGAATATTTTGCTTTCTGACAGACAAATGCTGACAAGGAAATAACTTGAAACATGTTGTCATACCATGGTGGACTGCAGGCACTGAAAGTGTTTACAAGAGACCAGACCACCAGCAGAATGACATGAGGGCCAGTGCTTTCAGGAGGCAGCAATACATTTGTGAAGAAATCTAATTGCTTTGCTGGAAAATCAAATTTTCCCGAGCAGTAGGTTAGCGGAATTTTCCACCCTCACAGGAAATAAACAAAGTGATTTTGTTCACATTTGGTTTTGATCGTGAACAGCACACCACACCTTCAAGAAGCTCCAGAACTTTACTGCATTAGCAAAGTGAAAACCACTAATATTTAAGAAAATTTTTTGTACTTTATACAGCAAAAGTATGATGAATGGAGTAGTTTACGTTGAGAAAAAATCACTGTCTGCTTTCATAACAAGACGATTTTACTATTAAACAGTGTGGTTAGAGGCAAAACAATGCAATTGTACACTAGCGATTGCAGAAAATTCTACTAAACCACCAGTCCAATATCAGGCATCTTCAAAATCACATCTCAAAACTTCAAAGTAGGGCTTGTGCCAAATCATCTGTACAGCGAGAAGTTCATAAAACGCTGTAAGATATGTAAGCACATTTTACATCTTACTTTTTTGTACTCAGAACTTTTAACTAATACAGATGCCTGCATCTAAATTAGTTAACAGCGCTTGCATCATTCCAAGCCATGTTTAAAATAAGAGCATTAGAGGAAATGCACATTTGTGAAGTTAATTTCAGTAATGTAAATGCAGTACCCTCCATTACATCATATTGCACTTGAAATGCATATGATGCTTCAGCACATACGCCATATGCTGAAGAAACAAGTCAGTTAAAAATCAGTTTCTAGCTCTCATATACGGAATAATTTACCATCGTTTTTCAATCTCATTTTGGCCTCATGTTGCAAAGACATGAAGTGATGAAAGCCGAATGATGAAAGAGATACGATCAATAAACAGGCTACAACTGTGTTTTACATGCTCGTCCACTACATCCAAAATAATGCATGCTTATGTTTTCCTCTGAACTGGCACACTGCTTGCAAGTACATGCATAGCCACTGATCTATAAGTGAAACATTCTCCCATTAAAGCATCTTGCAAGCTCCCTTCCTGTGCTTACTGAGATGCTTTGTAAGAGAAAACATGAAGCAAACTCGATTGCATAATTAGCATCTCCCAAGCCCACCTGAAAGCTCTACTCAAGTGCATCAAAGTACTCGAAAATAAATTAAATTGTTAGGGGGGATGGTGCCTGACAGCCCATCTATGGAGAGGGGATTTAGGGGAAGCAAAACACAAGCAGACGGTGCTAAGATTCTGTAAATAACCAGACCAGTTTTACTGGAGCCCCCCAACAGATGGAGAAGAAAACAAAGCTGGCTGGTACATCTCCTGGTTGCTAAGTACCACCTGGAGGTAATGAATGTGCTGTCGGTATAAGAGGTACAGCAGGCAAGAAGTGAAGTCAAATTGTCCACTCGGATACATTCTGGGATATCTTTCAGCTTGCTATCTTTGATGTCATGGGTCGCCTTAATCTGCAGATATGCTGATAAATATTGCTAAAAGAGGACAGACCTCAACACTGAGGCCAAGTGATTAAAAACAATCAAAATACATTCATTAAAATAGTATTCATTACAACAGTTCCTTAACAGGAAATGAACCAGCAATGAACTGGGTGCTCATTGTTCATCTTCATCAGAGTTGCAAAGGATGTGTAGAGACTCAGTAGTGCACTAGTATACTGTGAGGTTGCTTTCACATTTGAACATGTCGCTTGATGCATTGTCACTTTCTTATTTGGTTTGCTTGGCTGTAACACGACTGAAATCAAAGCGGATCATAGTATATAAATCAAGGTGATGTTCTCTCTTATTTTGGTCAGAGACAAAAGCGCATCAAGAGAAAAGGTGATTTCCATAAAACAATAATATCCTGAACCATGGTCTTTAATGTTCATAACAGTCATGCTCCTTTTGTGTGCGCATCAAAGGAATATTAACCAAAAAGTGAGCGACGGAAACTACTCAGAACTTCGCTTGGAAGCAACCTGAGACCACCTCTGTCAACCCAGGTTTGAGTATTGGGTGTGCACCAGGTTTTGATTAGCTGAGATGTTAAGTTTGAAGTGGAAGACTGAACTGTTTCAAGATGTAATGTCACCTCCTGACTGATTCTATGTGGCAAACATGGCAGCAAAACCACATCACAAATATGAGGCCAGTGCTACAAATTTAAACAAATCAGTGGATTTGCCACAGAAAAAAGAGCAAGATGTACACTGAATGTATAAATTATATCTTTGTTCTTTAGACTTTCTTAAGACTTTCAAAACTGTTCTGAAAACTGTTTTGAAAGTCTTAAAACTATTCAAAACACTTCCAAAGTTTTGACCTTGTCATCTCTATTAACTAATGCGTTCTCACCTACCGAAATGCACCAGGGTTTGATTCAACCTAACTAAACACAGTAGATGTGAAAAGGACCTGAAATTGAGTTGTACAAAGTTTGCTGCAGTTCTACTACTGTTGCTATCCCATGGCAGCTCACATCCACCTGCACACTGATGTCCATATATCTTCACTCATTGTGTGTCTACAGAAACATGACTTACCACACATCCAGTGGAGTCCAGCTTACGGTCGGATATGCAGCGGAAGTTCCGGCTGCAGCCACCGTTGTCTTTGGTGCAGTCTCTGACGGGCCCGAACGAGTCGAGAAGCACCTCGAGACTGTCAAACGATGAACTGATCATCAACTCCTCTCTACAAAATCAGATGGGAAACAAAAAAACAACAACATAGAAGAGTGAACAAAAATGGATCATTTATTATTTGTGTGTATTTGTGCATGTATGCTTTTACTGTATTTTTTAGGGACTGTTTTGAGTTTGAGCCTCCGTCATTTACTAAGGACTCCTGGGGGAAATTATAATATGGTGGCTTGACCACAATTTCAAAAGTATCTATAATGTCAGGAATTAGGTTTAGAGTTAGGGCTTCAATTATAGCTGCACTTCTTAAAAAATATACTATTATGAAAAAAAAACCCACTGTCTTATCATAGTAAATCATAAGGTGGAGCCGCAGGAATTGCTCATGTCAAACAAAAACATTCATTTCATTTTCTTATTTTATCAATTTCATTTTCCCTCTAGCTGCCTTACAGTGTCCTTCAGTTCTCTGCAGTCTGCATGCCATTGCTTCTCTGATAACCAAATACAATAAATAAATAAATAAATAAAATAAAATACAAACTTCAGCAATTGTATTCTGTGATTATTAGTGTGTATACAAAAAAAGTTCCAGTGGAGCCTCAGCCAGCAGAGTTGGACAGGGGTTACGTTTCCTGCAATACCATGAAACTTTGGTCATGTGACAAGGAAGCACAGATTACCTTTTCACACTGATTGGCCAAAGTGGGATGTGATGATGGGCATCATTATCTTTTAGTGAATATATATATGTGGAAATGGAATATTTTGACAATTGGATAGTGTTGGTGTGCTTTAGTGTTCTATTGTTTGCTTTCTAGTGCTCCCCCAGCAGACAGCAGAACTGTTCCTTCAGACCAAATATGGAACCAGAGCTGATTTGCATGTGAGCAACAAACTCGCATGCATTTACCATTAACACATACGCTTTATTCTCATTTAAACTGCTGAAGACATATTTCCCTTCTTCATGCTTCAGTGTTTCTTAATGAACAGCTGGTGGCCAAGTAATAGAGGCGCTGTAACACACTACTCTGTGGCACATTCCACCCCCCCAACACACACACATACACACACACACACACACACACACAGTATTTAACTGCAAATCAATGAGCAAATCTGTGTATTTGTGAAAGACAAATACCTGCATTTTTAATTCATGATCTTTTTCATCATCATGCCAAAAGCAATGAGCTTTCAGAATAATGGTTGCTATGCAAAGCAGTGGATACTACACTTGAGATAAAAGGCATAAAAGATGAGTGTTATAACCCTGCTTTGAGCAATCCCTTTCAAATTACCATGATTTTTTTGTACATCCTAAACACCTTGCAAGGTCAAGATCATCCAACTTAAATATGCACTCGGGACAGGTTGTGATGAAGAACAAAGCAAAGGCGACCTTACAGTGTTTTTTTTTATGGAATCTAAATCAACCAGCTACATTTGAAGAGGGATTGTGCCGGCGATGATAAACAAGAACTTCTGTAATAGCATTGCCATGAGCTTTGCCTTGGGAGAGAAAATGATGACCTCTCAGGCTCTCCAAAAAACAAGTTTGGTATTTGTTTTTTTGTTTGCCTTTTTTTTCCCCCCTGTACACTCTCTCAAACCTGTGTTCTGCTGCTGTCCCTTAGGAAAAAAATAGACAGTAGGTTTCTTTGCCTCTCACAGGAAAACTGATGTTATCTCACAAACCAATTTTTCCATTATAATTGTCCGTTGCTTTGTCATTTATTCAGAGGGGGACCATTGAATAGAGGTATGGAAGATGATGAAACTCACTGAAAAACAGCTAAATTATTTTGAAAATGTAATTATAGTCAAGATGCAAAAACAACATCTGTCTTCATTTGTAGGTGTGGAAGTTGTCCCATAAGGAAATTCTCATTATAAGTCATTTGTTGGTCATGGCTTGCATCACATCAGCTTATCTCTGATTAAAATGACAGACAATTAAAATGTTTACCAGACCTGTTTGATGTGTATCATCAGCATCGGAGCACAAGATCACTTTATCAAGCAATTAGAATTAGACCCTTAAAATTATCTTTTTCATAAATGCTGCGTGGATCATGTGTCCGAGGGTTAACTAATTACACTGCTTGAAGACAGAGATATGGGCAGTCCACAAATTGAGAAGTTAGTTCATGTAAAAAAAAAAAAAAAAAAAAAAGTCATTTCAATACAAATACATTTTCTTTTTTTGCAGTTTAGTTGTGATGAAATACAAATACTGCACAGGTGAAATGAATGGACAATAAATACGACCTGCTTATATCTAATATTTTGTCCAAGGCAGCTGTCTGCAATTGAAAGAGCCAATAAATGTAAGCCTCAATTATGGCTGCTATTAACATGGACAACTGAGCAATGGGAGGGCCATATCTAAATGAGCGTCAAAATGAGCAGAATGAAGAACCATTCATCCTGACAATTTGCTCCTGAAAAGTACAGTCTATCAAGGTTTAATTGCCCAGTGATACCCTGCAATTTACTTTGCAATAGTTTTTTTTTTCTTTTTCTTTTCATTCTTTTTTTTTAATTCAACTCTAGGAGAGAAGTGAAAGTTTCTGTCGACAATTAACAGGACAATAAAACGGCTGCAAAGATTTCAGCTCAAAGTCTGTCTACAGATAAGTGTGCCTTGATGTTTGTCCCCTACTTGATATTCAAATTGTTTAAACTGCAAAAAGAGTTATTTTTATTTGTTCAGTTATCTTTCACAAAGCCCAAAAGGAGAGGAGAAATTAAGCACACTGCAATCTTAATCGGTGCAAGTGAAATAATAGATGTGTTTGAAACTACTGAGGCGTGTGATCCTCTGCTCAATGCAACTTTTGAAGGATGTTGTTGAAGCACAAGTAAATACATTAGGAAAAAAAACAAAACAAAAAGACAACAACAAAAAAAAACAAAGCTTGATACTTGATTCAGTCTTTTGCACAGCCATGATGTCAGCCAATCGAAGGAGGGTAGATCATAGCCCATTTCTATTTGTGCTCCTGCCAGGGAGCAAGACACAGTGACAAATGATTATCAAACATGGGGGAATGGAGCTCAAAAGCAGAGTAAATCAGCAGCTTCAAGAAGGTGGGAGTGGTGTTCCTCGTGGCCCCCGGGGGAAGCTGAAGAGAGTATTCATCAGATCACAGATCTGAAGGAAATGAGTTATTTGCACAGCTTCTTGAAGAACGCTGCCAAATGAAAATAAAATATTGAAAAAGATGGGGGAATAGCAATGTGCAAACATACAGTAGGGGAAAAAGGTAACTACTGCAGAGCCATGCCCTGAACCGCATGACCAGAGGGGGAATATGTTGTGTTGGACGAAGTGCCCAGTCTGAGCTGACTCAGTAACAAATAAAGTACAAGTAGAGAGCAAAACATACAGGAGCCATTACATCTCAGGATTTATCTATGACAACACCACAATATACAGTCCTGCACAATTTCTAAGACCGGTGGACTTAAATCACTGTCACTGTGCTGATTAAAAAGTGTCGAATTTTTAAACGCTACTTTAACACTCAGTGCCGTCCCTAGACATCTGAGGGCCCAAGGCAACAAATCATTTGGGGCCCTTGTGTTTTACCATGAATATATCAATGCAGGGCCAAAAGATTATCATTTTAAGGTTATCTTCCTTTCAATATGACTATAATAATTACTTTCAAAAGTAAAAAGTGAATTTGCTCAGGTTTCTTCCAAAAACATGTCAGAAGAGGTGATAGGCAAATTAGTGAGTAAAAAAAACTATATTTATAATTATTAAAATTCTATACTTTAACATCAGATCAGTTCTGGTGGACTGACATGAGATTTCTTGTGTTTAAAGGCTCATGAAAGGCAGCTAAATGCAGCCTCTGGGGCTCAAGGTGTTGTGCCTGATCTGCTAAGCGGGCACCACAGCTCCGACAGGATTTTATCTCATAGTTTGCACAAGAATGACCAGGTTTACCATGTTCTCTCTCTCTCTCTCTCTCACACACACACACACACACACACACACACACACACACACACACACACACACACACACACACACACTGTAATTTGTAAACGGTAATGATACAATACCACCTATATGCATAAATATGCATTTCAGAGATCAGCCAACAGAAAACCAACCAGCTAAATAATACAACAGAAACATGACAAGCAAGCCAAGTACACACTGCACGCAAAACAATGTATTCCCTCATTTTGCAGCACAATAGGCCTAAATGTAACAACAAAAGCGCATGCAAACAAAGCAACAAAATGATAAACAATCTCAAAGACAGACAAGAGAATATATTCCTGCCTATTTGAAGTTTATTGTGCGTGTTGCTGCAGGACTGCCTCTGCATCAATACCAATACTATGATAACTGCTCATCGGTGCAAGTCCACTCAGTCACTAAAACCAAACAAAACAAAAACACTGACCTTTTATGTATGCATAATGCATTCAGGCGTACAGCTACTGACACCACAGAGTGGTATTACATATTTTACCATTGCTAAAAAACAAAGATCACTTTTCCCCTCCTTGTTACTTCCTGGTACACAGAGGACAGTGATTCCCCTTCCTGATGTCCCTCCACAAACATGTTGTCTTTTGCTTCAAGAAGATTAACAGGTTGGAAGTGATTTTTCTATTGTCCTTTCACTTGTTCCACCATCTGCTAGTTGAGCTAAAAGAACAGCGACCTCCTCCAGATCTCCTGCAAAGTCTGGCACAGTCACACACAAATGAAAATGCAGTGCTTAAGTTGGTAGAGGCAACTTACCTCATACATGATGGTCCCATTTGTTTACAATAATCACATAATGTGTAAAAATGAATCTACAAATATGACCCCATACATTAAAATGCAGCATGCAGCACCTTTAAAAAACAACATCTGATGTAATCTGCATGAGTAATATATTTTCTATGCTTTACGTTATGAGTAGTGTTGTGTATGATCAGTTTCTTGCCTGACATTTGATGAATGGACAAAGAGACTCGGTGCCATTTTTCTCAGCCTGCAGTTCAGCATTGTGAGAAAAAGCTGAATGGCTCCCAGACTATTACAATGCGTCCCAGAGGGGGGAAAAAATCTCCATGTCTGAAAATTAATCAACTTCTGTGAGAGACAAATTAATCAAATGAAATTCTGCCCTTTTGTTAATGGTATTCATGTTCTTCCAGCACAAAGTCATCGTCTAACTGAGCTCGGGATTTTCACTTTTATTTCATGACCATCCTTTCAGATCTCCCCTGCTTGCAGATATGTGCCAAACTATGTATCACAAAAAATGCATCATATACACCGTCCATTCTTCCTCAAGCTCTCAGCTGTAATAGGTGCCAAGACCTCTTATAGCTGCATACTCTCTGGTAGGGGTGAAAGTAACTAATTACATTTACAAATGGTATTGTACTTGAGTAGCGTTTTGTGAAATTTGTTGTTTTTTGAGTATCGCAAGTGTGCACATTTTTGCTTAAGTATTGTCCTTACCTGCATTTGATTCCCACCCATTAGAGTGCAACTGGACCCTCTTACTCCTATTCTGATCAATGAGGCTGTCTAGATAAGTTGCAAGCATAGTGATACAACGTCTTTTCCCAAAGCATCAATGGATGTCTGGAGTCTGTTTTTGATGCTCTGTGTCTGCTGTTGCACCAATACTTAACCCTTTTGCCGTTGCCAAAGTCATATGAATCGAATGTGCAGTTTACATTTGGACTTGCCGCATGGACTTGACATTTACAGTGCAGACAGAATGAGACGCTGCAATGTGGTGAATGGACGCACGGGTGCAGTCAGAACGAGGTACATCTTCAGCCACTGTGCACTGGTGAAAGAAAGGAGATATAGGCGACCCTTTGTTGTGTATGAGGAACTGCTGCAAGGTTATGAGATGTTCTTGGATAAGCCCTTCAATTGATTTGCCATCTCAGATGCTTCTGTTTTACAGGAAAATGTGCTTTCACTGAAAATTAATTCAAGCAGGAGGAACATTATGTGATACTGATTATCGAACATGTTTCACTTACTTTACTGTCCGCTATCATTTACAAGTGAAATGTAACTATGAAGATTTACGCTCCGGTAATCCTATTAATTTGATGCATTTTCAGTGTGTGACTATTTTGAGATTTACTATTGAGTATGAGTTTATTTGCACAATAATGAAAATGCCAAAAAAGACTAGGAGACAAAGAAACATATAGAATGTCAGTCATCACTTTAAACACCGAATGCTCTTTCTATTACACACCTTTCAAAACCTCACAAATGTGCCAGCAGCCAGTATACTGCTTGATGAATGAAGGTGCTCAGTTATGAAATTTTTCATATTGACGGTCTGAGAGAGTTATCTACATCCTTTCTCTCTTTGGTGGAGGGGAAACCCACTTAGCATGGATTACCGACATAATTACCACCACCTCCGCCACAACCATCAGCTTAACAACTGCTGTGAGGAATGATGGCCCCTGCAGTTCTGCTTAAAACGGTATGTAACTCTTTGACCTAATATCTGAGAAAATCAGTACAGTCTGGTGGGGAGAATGAAAATTCAATAGCAGCGAGAATTAATTTTGCAAAGAGCACCTCAGGGTGAAACTCATGTATTGGGGTGGCCTTACTTTAGTCTTTTAGTCAAGTAATAATCTACAACATCATGGTAAATAAATGTCCATTTGGCTACTCTCTGTCACTGACTGATATAACATATTAATGGCTGAACCTACAACAACACCAATTTTTTCAACACAGCTAAAATCCAACAGCAACAACCTATTCATTTGTTGCTTTAGTCTAAAAAAAAATAAATAAATAAAATAAAAACCACCATTCCCCTATCTGCAATGAACCTATTATCATCACATCCTAATTAACTGCTGCAACTAAAGGTGTTAAAGGCATGGCTCACCCAGCAGTGAACATTTTGTTAGTATATACTTATTGCTTGCCATCATGTCAGCTGAAACCAGTGTTGGGATGTGGAAAAAAGTAAATGGCTAAATAAAGAGAGGCACAATCTTTCTTTTAAGGCTTTTAATACAGATACAGAGTATTTTGCTGGCTCATTCATGTGTTCATGATTATGACATCTGACATGACTTGAAAGTATGAGATTTAGATAAGATGTGTTAGGTTTGTAACTAATGTAATTACTGAATTATTGAAATAACAGCAGCAATGCCTGTACTACCATTACAGAAAAAAATATTGTAATTAGAGTAGTATCATACTTTGAAATGCATTACCTAAAGTCTGGTTGAAGTACTGGTGAAGTTTGGGTATCTGTATTAGATGCAGCGAGCGGGCACAGCTCCGTAGCAGCCCTCTCAAAAACACCTGGGATGAAGAGCTCCAAAGAGGGTAAAAGAAAATCACCATAAAATTACTCCAAACAGCTCGCACAGTAAGTGTTGTGCAGCCAAATGGTTGCACTGTGGGTCCGAAAGTCCAATATTTACCTCATTATCTCTCAGAGTTTTCCCACTCAGAGCTCTGGCTGCCCTACAGCAACATGGCGGAGGAGTCTTGCTTCGTTCATGCGCTGCTCGTCAGCGTGTACTTTTGAGTTTTACAGTGATGCATAGTACTCTTCAGCCAACAATAACAAAATGAGAGAAAAGTAGCTTTTTTGGAGATTATTATGAAGTGGTACAGAGCTCCTGTGTGCCGTACTCTTAATACTGCAGAGGAGAATAGACGCAGCACTTTTGTAATTGATATGTGTACTGGCTAAAAGTTGTTGCACGTGCTGCCAAAAGTGAGACCGTCACATCTTGGCCATCATGCAACATTTGATTTTGTCTTTTGTATTCGCTGTTTTTTTGGGGCATTTAAGCATGCTCTACCTATAATTACAATATTTCTGAAAGCAACTGGGGGCAACAGCTGCATGCTATGGTAGTGACGGTTGACAGGGTGCAGGACAAGTGCAGAAAATCTAGATATTGAAGTGCATACTCCAGTTTAGAACACTAAAGCCGGCCCCATTCATTCATTCATTCTCTATTCATTCCATCTCTTTTGAAGAAGGCTGATGTGGAGCTGTGCCAGATAACTCGCTGTGCGTTATACTGACATGCCAGGGTTTCAAGTAGCAAGAGGGGTTTTTTTTTAGGTGAACTATTCCGTTAAGCAAATGGACTGAATGTTACAAAGTTAAAATAATGATGCGTCACGGTTGTTTTCAGGGAACTCAAGGCACACTGAAGAAACTGTGCAAAGACAGCCTTTTCAGCCACCACTTCACCATGGGTCACATGTATTGTCTGATATCCCGAGTCAGAAGCAGAATAAAACACTCAATAATTGCAGAGTAATATAAGGCGTTTTGTCCTTCAGTCGGTTATTCATTTTTGAATCAAAATCAAATTAATGTAAAATGTTGTGTGGGTGCATTCACAAAACCAAGGGGACATTTAAGATACCAATATTAAGCAAAACATTCTCATCTTCCTTTAATGCCACACTGGTATTACTGTATCTTGTTTGAAGGAGAATTTCTCTCGTCCATTTTGCTCCACTATGACATTTTCTCCCACGAAGTGACCAGCACATTTACATGCTTATTTATATACACACATGCAACACTCATTGAGGGGCATCGACAAAATGGTAAACATCAACGGTATGGTTACTTCTAGAAGTTAAAGGGATGGAGTATGATTATTGGAATTGAAGGGATAGTTCACACATTTTGAGAAAATGTATATTTATTCACATACCCCCTAGCTGTTATGTATCTGGATGCACCAAATGCTAATCGTTAGCCTCCTGCCTCCTTCCCCCCGGCTAATGTTCTTAAAAATAACCACCTTAATCCACTCAAATTGTTAAATAAACAAAGTTTGACACTGATGATGTACAGCAGAATTTTACATCATGAAATGGCATAAAAATGTTTCTGTATTTTACAAAAAAGAAAAGAAAAAGAAAGGAAAAAATCAACCATACAACAATTTTCCTGTGCAGACATGCTCTTTGTGCTGGTCCTCTGTTACAGTGGTGGCTGGCAGGTGCTTGAAAGCTTTGTGAAAAGTGTACGATACAGGGGAGAGGAGGAAAAGAAGAAGCTGCTTATTTTTGTCCTCCGACATGTGTACTTGTATTCAGTGAAAAAAAAAAAAACTATCAAACTAAGGCAACCTATTTATTTATTTATTCTTTTCATTCCTTCTTTTTTATTTTTTTTTTGTTATTCACACATACACACACACACACACACAAATATATATCACAAGATAGAGAAAGGAAAACAAAAAAAGAAGTGTGCAGGGGAGTTGTAAATCCAAGATGGGCTTCTATAAAATTTCACCGTAAAACAATATATTCAGTAGGGATGCACCCGAATCTGTATCTATATTCAGCAAGTACCAAATAATTAAGGCAATTTTATCGATTATGCGATATATATCGATATTTTGTTTCCCCAGAAAGTATTGTTTTTTCAGCCGCGAGTATCGATACATTAAGCCCTATTCAAATCCCTCGTGTTCCGTCTGGCACTCTGCTCGCCGCCCATTTCCCCCGTTTGCGTTGCAGGAAGAGCGATTAGGTCAGCCAGCCGCTAGTGTCGATGTAGAGCATTTCTAGCAAGTTACTCATCTAGATACTCTGTTTACACAGACACCGACGTCTTTCTCTTCCTGTTTACGCAGTCAGAGCTAAGAGATTCAGCAAAATGGCAGCGAATATAAATCCAGCACCTTCATATTTAAAAGCAGATGTGTGTGAGCACTTCGGGTTTAAAACGAAGAAGGAAAGTGACGATTTAGATAAAAGTCTGGCGGTTTGCAAGCTGTGTCACACAAACGTGAAATACTCTGGAAATACTACCAACCTACGAGCCCACCTAAAAAGTCACCACCCGGACAAGGTA
>OMLB01034965.1:14023-26659 GCA_900302555.1 Myripristis jacobus | reverse complement strand
TGAAAACACACACACACACACACACACACACACACACACACACACACACACACACACACACACACACACACACACTCCTTCCTTCTCATTCTCATACACTCTCCCTGAGGTTAAGTATTACCATCTGTGGTCAATCATCTCTCTCAAGCCTCTCAAATGCATTTCATCCATTTTCTCCCCCCTTGCCTCCTGCTATTCAGCCCTCAGTGCTCAAACACATACCCAGACCAAAACCACACCCCTTTCTGGTAACCACCAACACCAAAGACCTCCTCAGCGTTTTTTAACTGTTTCTATGGCCACCGCGAGCGTTCAAAACACCAACAGAGTTTCAAGGGCTGGTAAACAGAGAGGTAAGCGGTTGCCCTCCGTTTGCTCACTCCTGTTTATAGCAACCACTGAGAAATAAGCCATAACTATCCCCATAACAGGCACTTCTGCATGCATAATCACAACATAATGGCTCATATCAACATATTCCTTGCTTAAAAAAAAAACTATAATGACCTAAATTAAATTAAGCCGACAATATATCGTGTTTTGCCTAATGAGGCCTAAAGGAATGTTATGCAAACATCCTTATCAAGAGCATGCGAAAAAGAAAAATGGCTCAATGCTTAACAAGGCCAAAAGAAAAAAGAAAAGAGGTGTAATTGAACATTTGGCCATCTCTAAATTGGGCGTATTGTGCCGAGACGCAAAGACGCAAACGCAGGAGGGCTGGGAGAGGACATTCATCACGTCGTTGGGGAGAGCTGAGTGCTGCTGCGCGCTGGAACAGAGGTGATAAGGCAACAAACAAATGGTAGTGGACAGGTTTCGGCAGCCTTTCCCATAGCTACATCAAAATCCTGCCAGCCATTCTTTGTGCAGATGCAGAGGGAACAGGAATGCTTCGCTGGTGATTATAGTGTTTGCTGGTCAGGAGTCAGAGGTGGAGTTAAGCTAAGTTAATGGCCTCTGCGAAATATCAACAACAGCAGAGCTGCAGTTAATGTAATTATCGGGACCTCCCCGGTCCACTCGAGGACATCTGGAAAAACTGAACCGGCATCTGGGGCACGGTTAGGGGCCGCGATTACAGACTGCAGCAGACAACTTAACTCAATCAAGGAAACATATGACTGTTACACTAGAAGAGATTACAGGAAAAGATACTGCACATTTTTAAAGCGAAACTACACTGAGATTATTAGTGTAGTGGTAATTTTGCAGTATTTCAGGTTGCAGTGCAGAATTTAGTTACTGTGTTATAGTTTAAGAGGTTTTTACTTGCTGATAAGACCTAATTCAGAGGGAATCACTGAATACTTGGATTTATTAAAATCTTGTTGGCATGAAAATGGTTAATTTAATATTCTTTTTTATCACAAAATATACTACAGGGTAACAGCAGTTTCAATCAAAACTATGTGTATCATACTAGCCTGCATAAACCAATATCTTTCTAATCCTACAAATTCCGCTCCACAGCTTCTAGGAAATTGTGCCAAGCTATAAAACCTCAGTCGGATGTATCTTTTCTTGCTGCTGCCTCCTGAAAACTTTTTTAATCTTCCACTTTTTTGTTGTGCCTCAGCCCTACATACTTCCTATGTCTTATGGGAAAGGTTGCAGGGTCTGGCAGGTCTTGTCGGTACGAGGTCCCGCAGCCTGCAACACAAAAAAACTCTCTTTGCAAGGACGGGCAGTCAGGCAGCAAGGCTGACCTGATGAGCAAACTTCACAGCTAACCTCAACCTGACAGCGCACCACGGTCACATTCCTCAGCTAGGACAACTAGAGGCCTCCGTGTTCGCCACACTCGCTCTAATTGGCCCCCCATGCTTGCTGACGACCTGTCACCCACCAGTGAATTGTGTTGTCATCTCCCTGACCGCCTGTCACAGATGAAAGTTAATGGCTTGTTCTGAATGCAGGAAAGACAAGGGGCAGTGATTTGTCCTGGCAACTACAGGTTCGTCCAAGTTACCCTTGAAGTTTTTTTAAAGACCATCTGAAAACATTTTCACCCGTTTGCATCTGCACAACCAGGGAGACTTCTCACCAGTCAAGTTTTTAGTAGCACTGTTATGTCACTGACATAAAGACATGTACATACTCCAGTGCAGATTGCAGAGAAAAGAGAAGTATGTATACAGAGTAGGTGATCTGATCTAGTCATCATAAACCAGGACTTTTCAGACTGTGGATCCCAGTATTGAGACAGGTGGGTCATATGGCCACATCAATTTATTATTTTCTCTTTAACAGAGGGCAAAAATTTAAAAGTCATATTACTGTATGTAGACGTAATTCTACATTCATCAGGCCTACTACAGCATTGTCCATGATGCCCTGTAAAAGTGACAATAACTTAGGAATGGGAATAGCTTTCTTAACTACCTGACAACATGGACTTTTTTTTAAAAACCAAGAGCAGCTGATGTGCTGCAAAAATACAATATTAATATTACACAATATTAATATTAATCCAATTCCAAAATCAAAAAAAGGCATCACACATAAAGTATGATGAATTGTATGTTGATAACAGTTTTGTAGCCTGTCACTGACCTGATGTTGAAGAAAGCCTAAATGTGTACTTTGGCTGGAAAAGGTGGCAAGCGGTAACACTGGATTGGTGTCTAACGTCTGACAAATGATAACAGATTTTATTGATTTGCTCATTTTAAATGTAAGGCACTCTAATATTATACTGAGTGATGCTTGCGTGCCTGGTGTTTATGCAAATGCAGGCTTTTTTTTTCTTTTTTCTTTTTTTGGACCAAGACTGAGCAAAGAAAACATTCAGCCCAAATTCAGCTAGCTTCTAGTTAACTTGTGGGCAAGTGGAAATGAGTCCTCCTTCTATTTTGAGCTGTAAATCAGTCCTGCACACTTCACAACTGGAGACACAATATAGACACATAGAATTAACCCATTATAAAAACAATTACTTCCTATGGAGAGATGTGTGTTCTGCCTGCAAGACGGCTTGCTTTTTTCTGAGTGGACTGAGATGAGTGGACTGAGCTGAAAAAAATCTTCATGAATCATCATGAATACGCTCCATGTGTCAGGCCTCATTCTGCCCCCACTTTGACTTGTTTGTGAAAAGAAGCTTTTGTGAGGCAGTCAAAACAGGCCCTAACAGATATAAGCAGTCTAAGGCCAAATATCCATTAAATGAGGTGGGTTAAAAAAGTTAAATAAAATAAAAAAAGAGCATGTCCTTGCATGATTTAGAAAATCTATCACCAAGTCATGGAAGGACATTTTGCCAAGTTGAAATATTTTGATAGTAAAATTCAAAACCATAGCTGTCAGTTGACTATGGTTTGACGACTGTTAAGGCCTTGATATTAGACAAATCTAATTAAAACATTTTATTACTTTTCTATGACCAGCAGACAACCTGTTTCCCCAGTTTTGCTGTGGTTGGATGTGAAAAAAAAAACAAAAACTAAAAACACCTCCCAAGTTTGTGTCTTTACCCTGATTGTTAATGATTTGAATGTTTCTGGACATGCAAAAAGTAAGTGAGGAGTGATTTATGCTGGCTATTAGTCATCCTTGACATAAGGCGTGAAGGGATATGAGAAATGACAAGGGAGCACTGTGGAACTCTGTCATGCTCTTGGTTTCTGTCTTAGTCTTTCAGTTTAGAAGGTCAGATTTTGACAGATGAGGCTACAGTGTCTTTACGGATATGAACGCTATAGTGAACAATAGGATACACGCATCAAATGTCAGTGTGTGTGTGTGTGTGTGCGTATAGGAGTGTGTGTGCATGCATGCTCAGGCATACAAATGCATGTGTTTGAAATGTGGAGTAAATATGCAATGTTTCAAGGCCACACAGCTGCTTCAACAGGACTTCCTCAACACATGCCAGACAGGAAAAGCTCTTCGGTGTTTATAGGATGTCTGGATCTGGTTTGCCCATGCAGGCTCACATCACTCAAACACCACAGTACCACCTGTTCTCAGTGTACAAGGAGTGACTGTTAAGTTGATGGTGTAAGTTAGAAAGAGAAGGAGTTTTCATGTACTATTAAGGTAAATTTAAAAGCATGCCAGGGTGGCCAAAAGTCCATCATGTTAAACAAAAGTTCAGCCTTGCTAAACTCTGACCAGTGAATTCACAATCTTGCCCAGTCTTAAACCTCACGGTAACCACTGGGCCGAAAATCAAACATGAGGAAGGAAGCCTGAATTTCAGTTTCCCACCATCCAATCCTACATAATACTATGCCCATATTTGTTTCGGCAAACAATTTTTTTCCACATGAATCAAATGTAATGACCCTGACCCTTTAGATGGCTCCTTAGGCCTATGTCATGGAGCATACGTATTTCTTCTGTGTAGAAGTTGCTGTCTTGGGCTCCAAGGAAGTGGTCCACAGCCTAAATTACATCATCATCTGCGGCAAAGCAGCAACCAGCAATCGTCTTGCCCGCAGACACCACCATCTTGGCTTTTCTGGGAGGTGGAGAACTTGAGTGTTTCAAATGCTTCCACTGTCCTCTTGTTGGAAGTGATGGGCACAGCTCTCATCGAAAGACGCAAACTGCCTGAGGAAACTCTTAGGATCCACCTCAAACATGGCAACATTGTCCTTTGGTATGTGCCAAGTCTGTATCTGACCAGGTTCAAGGAGCTTTGGGAGCCAGTGAGCTGGCACCTTGGACATTTGGAGTTTTGTTGCAGTTGATTGCATGAACATGTTCCTGGGAGACACCCAGCTCTGGAAACGTCACGCTCGGTTACTCGTCAATCTGCCATCATGATGTCATGAGTCTTGCCAATGGTCTCCTGTGTGGCGAAGGTGACTGGCCTTCCTGGGCGGGGTCATCTTCTTGTCCTTGAGACCGAGGTAGTAGATGACTGCACAATTGCTTTTGTTTTCCATTTTCTCAGGCACCACTGACTTTCAAGGTTTAATTAACCATAAAAGAAAAACGACTCCAGTTATTAACTTCAAAACTTTTGTGTAATCATTCAACAAGTTGGACTGCACACAAATTCATAGAAAACCGTATAGCTGACCTCCTTCTAACTTAGGCCACAAACGTATTAATTACCCCTCATTCACCCACTTTCCCCTCTCCCTGTCTGTATATTACTTCTGTCCATGACCCACAGGACAAAACATCCACCACTAGCCTGTGGAATAAAGTTCATCTTTAAAGGTTTACACTGTTTTCCTATGGGGCTATCTAAGTCTCTGTAACGTCTCTGTGTTTCCCACACTCCATCTGGCCTTGGAGGGACAATTCATTTCCTGGTATGGCCTATACGTCACCCTCCTCCTCATTATCTCCCTCATTCCCTTGATCCCCTCATCCTGCCAAATGAAGCGGCTCCAAATCGGAGTGGTTTTCTTGGGATTTCCTTTGCGAACAAGACGGGCGGGGCTGGCTTCTAGCTGCCCGTCTTCGTCTCAGATGACATCCTGAGCTGGATTAGAGCAGATTAACAGAACAAAGCTCATTATTGATTTTAATCACTACTAAAGTGGAGATGCTGCGGGGCTACAGCCAAGTTCAAACAAACTAGTTCCCCGGGAAAATCGATTGGGTACTCACATAATAAAAGGTGCTGCCAAGAGAGCGCTTAAAAACCCCCTTTCCCTCTAAACTTCTCTTTCCGAAGTCAGGCTCTCAGAAGACTTGATTCCTAATTAACACCTTGTCAGGTCCACTGCCTGGAGTACCAGTTAGCTGAACTAGACAGATTTGCAAGGGTCCGCCTTATTGATTATATGCACTGGATGGCATGCATTGCCCATTTCCATATAGCTATACATATCTTCCCAGGGTGGGAATGTAATCAAGGGTTTCATTAACATACATTTAGAGCTTACACTTCATCTAGCCTAACCCACAACAGAGAAATTTGCAATTAAAATTAAATGTGGTCTTTAAATGCAATGCCAACATAACTGTTACTGAGCTGTGGGTGCAAGATATACTGAGGCGAGGAGATAAAGCTGCCGAGCAGCAGAAGCGAATCCAAACTAATTGAATGATATGGCCAATTGTTTTGATGATATTAATGTTTCATATTTGATGATTACCCTTTTGGCACCTCTTTAATAATGTAAATTTTTGCCCAGTTTCTCTTCCTTGCTTGAACAAGCACACACACCTTGTAAATAATGCTGCCTATTGCTCCTTTCGGGGAGGCTCATTAAATCAGCAGGAGCACTAACACTTCAGCAACCTTTCATCATTTGTGAGGGTCAAGGTCGCCGTACTCAGACCTTACTAACAGTGCTGTCAGATGGCCCGGGATGCTCCACACACACAAAGGTACTCTTAAATAACAGAAGCACTAGACAAATCATCCAGCTGGGGTCTTGATGGCTGACTCGATGTCTGACTCGTCCGACAGGAGTTGCCAAAACATCATATATCCTGTCTGACTGGGGTATTCCAGCCAGCACAGACTTGCACAGCCTTACGTCAGCTGGCATTCCTGGACCAAAAACATCCCCCACACCACCTCACTCAGTCCCATACCAAATCTATTCTAAGGATCTGTCTGTGACTCAACTAACCCCCTTCCCCTCCCCCAAAATTCCCAATTCATTCTCATTGCTTCCCTCCTGTCCTTCTTCACTGGTGGATGATGATGGAGCTTCCTTTCGAACCACAGCTACATCTAAACAATGTGGAATGCAAGGAAAATCTTGTTCTACATTTGCTAAATCATTTAATTGTTTTGTTTTTTTGTTTTGTTTTGTTGTTTTTTTTTTGTTTTTTTGGTAAGTGACATTAAAACCCTTTGAAACTTACACTCTCTCAAAGATTTTTTCCAATGTTTTTGAAATGTTTTCAGGTTTGAGAAGGTTAAATGCTTGTGAGATACATCCAAACAAAGCCTCAGATGTTGTTCAGATGCCTTTCACAAGCATTTTAACACAAGAAATCTGACATCAATCCAGCATCACTGATCTGTGATTTTTAATACATGTTTTTGCAAATTTTCAGGTACTATTTGCTAGTTTTCAAATTTTTGCTAGTTAACCTACCATTTAAAGAGCTCAATGGCCCTGACATTCCCCTTCCACTATATCAGATGGAGAGTTTGGAATTCTGAGAGAGACTGATTCCCTGGCATAAAAAATCCATTTAAAATTTGGCACAAAAAATCTCATATTGGTGCCCTCAGTCTAAAACTACTGATATTGGCCTGAAAAAGCCGGTATCAGTCGAAGTCGAATTCTTATTCGTCACTTTCCAGACTTGTCCCAGTGGGGGGAGGCCCATTAGTAAAAATAAACCCAGTTCCCAGTAACATTCCCAGTAAGCCCTCCTCCAACTGGGTGACAAGCTTCCCCAGACTCTTTCTCTGACCTACATTTAGCGGTCCAGACCAAACTTCGGGGTTTTGCTGGGACTCGACACTGCTTTAACATAAACACAGGCTCTGCCAAGTCGACGTCCTGTAACAGTGACTCCCTGGTGCAAACTCCATGTCTGACGCTAGGAGCACCGTCACTGTTCAGTTCTTTGCTGTTTTCCTTCTTCTCTCATTCTCATTCATCATCGCTTGTCTTTTTCCATGTATGGCACTATTGTCTTGGGGTTTCTTGTGTTTTTCTTTTTTTTTTTTGTTTCTGTCTGCCTGCCTGCCTGTCTGGTGTGTCAATTGCTCCATTTTTCTTCTCTCACTGAAAGTCATAGATCTGTTTCTAAGCAACTGATATCCTATACATTTCTGCCTTTGACTGGCTTGCTGACACATCAAATCAGCAACATCTGTCGAATATACTGCATAAAGAAAAAGTCTGTTTCTATGTAGCATAAATTGTATTGAAATCCTAAATGTGCTTTCTGCCACTCATCCATAATGAAGTCTCCTACCTTAAAGGACTTACCGGTGATTTAGAATGTTTGGCCCATTCACTACAATTTACCCACATTTCACATTGCAACAAACCATTTCACAAATCATGTGGTGGTACAAACGATTTCACTTCATATAATAGAAATCCCTCAACTTTTTGGAATGGAGGAATTTTTGGTTGAAACACCCACCTTATAATGTTCTGCTTCTGCATCTAACAATGTTGTTGCCATTCAGAAACTACAGAGCTGATACTTGGCTGTACAAAGCAGATGTTTCCTGGGGACCATTTTCCAGTGGAGGGACTATTTCCACTCAAAACATCATCAAAACATGACTGTGCCGCTGCTTTTAGGAAAACTAATGTGGACAACTTATTACCGTAATGGGATACTAGGGTGAAGAAAGTTTGAAGTCTCTTAAAGTTCATATTCCTATTGTAGTGGAATGAATAGAGACTGATTGTTACCTGGTTTTTGATCAGTTCTGTTTCTCTCTTGTTTACTCGTCATCCTGTATCTATTTTGTGTTTGCCTTTTGTGTGTGACTCTGTTTGTCTCCCTGAAGGTCCTGTACTTCCAGACTTCCCTGCCTCAGCCCAGTTTCTGCCCAACTTCTCCTGCTGTCCCATCTCTGCCCCCCTGCATCAAACCTCATCCAGTCATCTGTCACCTTACCTGCACGGAGACATTTCAGAAAGGAGACAGTTCACTTTTGAGTCATTTCCTCTATCTGCGTCACATGGGTTTCATCCCTGCCCAGCCCCTTTAATAGACTAACAGCCGTCCAGAGTTTATTCACTCCAGTGGGAGATGTCAGTGTGAGCACAGATTATGAATGATGCTTTCACTCCATACTGCAGTAAATACTGGACCCATTTTTCACAAGCTACAAGGACAAAAAAAAAGCAGCAAAATAAGGTGCCACCACTGAATTTGTACTGTATCTAGTTTTGTATTGTTTTGACATGGGCATACAATAGGACCATCTGTCCATCAAAAATGCTCAAGCTTTACACAGGAATATGCTGCACAAAGTTCACATTACATTCACAACACAACTGTCTCTGACAACACTTCTAAATGAGGTGGGGCGATGAGGAGGAGACACGAGTGCACCCACTTGGGAGACAGGAAGTGTATACCATTTCATACCACTGGCACAGCTAGTGAGTCATCTTTTGTAGAGAGCATCTTTGGGTCTGCCTTTCTGCACCGCTGTCTCCTAACCATCGCTTGGCCCACCAGATTCACCTGCACACCTATCTCCATTCAGCTAATTGGCCCAGCAGTATTTATACCTGTCACTTCCATGTATTCTTTGCCAATTCAACTCTGTTTCACTTGAGTGTCATCCCAGTCATTACCTGCAGTTGTACCTTCACCCCCACTATAAGTCTCTTCTGCTCTCTCATCCCTGTCTGTGCAGTGACTTTTTGATCTCTGCTATCTGCTGTTGCACTGCTGCCTGGTTGCTGGATTTTTGTGGCTTTGACCTGGACTGGATTTTGGATTTGCCTTGTATAAACAGTTTGATTTTACACCTGCCAGTTGCATCTTTTCTGCATTTGGGTCCATCTGCTTGCCAATGGTAAGAACAGTTATATCAGAGTTCTAAAATGCTTGCTTTGGGAAAAGATTAGCTGAAAGGTTAAGTATATACATTTTTTTAGATATTATGCTAAACATGCAGAATCATTGCATAACATAAGAGGATTTCTTCACATCAAACCAACAATCATTGTGGTGAAGACACAGTTCACGTTCAAACATAATCACCATGTGCATGGTTTTGAAGCTGCACAAGACAATTTTACACACTGGTAGCCCCTACAAGCAGTCCGCGGTAACTGTTTGAGGACCTCAATCCCTCAAAATCAATGTGTAATGTGATGTCGGCAAACTTAATTTCCTCTCAGTGTGAGTCTGTCTCTCTCTGGACAGTGTGATCACTTGCTGCTGTTTAAGTGACAGTTTCCCAATCTCACTCTCAAGTTTGGATTTGTCACTTCTTGTTTGGAGAACATTTCCCACACACCAGGGTTTAATTTGAGCAAATAGCACAATACTATGTCTCAATCAATAGAGATGGAAAGCTCTTCTCTGCGGTTCCACTTCATGACTTAGGGTCATAAGACTTGGCGGATTTTAATATAAAAAATCTTGCCTAGTTAATCATTAATGTTTCAATTGGCCCTATAAAGCAGTTCTTCTCATAGTGGGGTCCAGTGACCTCCTGGGGTCCTTAAGAGGATCCAGGGTAACAGTAACCTGTATGATGATATATCATAGTGTCAGCACTACATGGTAACGTAACAGAAAATGTTTGGATGCGAGTTGACAACAATTACGTTAAAATTCTAGCCCCAAAAGCACTCTAGATAGTGTTTTGTTACTAGTTTCCAAAAAACTTACATTATACAACCTACCAAGCATTTTGTTGGCAACTATCAAATGGCTGCCCTGTGGGGGCTCAAACTTTCAGCTTTCCTTATGGGCTTTAGTATGCTGTTAGCAATTCCATGAAAATGCCAATAACATCTCTTGTTTCCATAAAATGCAGTTTCCAGGAGCTGGAAGCTAATACTGTAGCTCAGCGATGAGGCGGGTCTGGTGTGGCCATTCTGATCTACTGTTAAATGTTAAGAAAACTGAGGAGATTTTTGTTGAATTTTCGAGCAGACCACTCTAATTTATGCAGACCATGATAAGGATAAACAAGTACTGAAAATGAGCGGATGGATGGATGATTAGGGGGAATTCCAGTGGAATCTGTGGAAAACTGTAACTACCTTGGCAAGTTAGTGGATAAAAGAGAGAGTTTTGAAGCAAATGTGGATGCCATTTGCAAGAAGGGGTATCAACACTTGTTCTTGTGTCAGAAGCTTTGCCATTTTGTTGTTGTTAAAACATTGATGTCCATCTTTTATTGGTCTTTCACTGAATCTGTTCTTAGTTTGAGTTTTAGCTATTAGCTTGGGAGTGTCACCACTAAAGAGTAACTAAACCCCAAACCCAGATTTCTGTTACACCTGACTTCAAATGGTGAAAAACGTGGTATACAGTAGCTGGTCTTTGTTTGGAGATTTGAGTTTGGTGTTCAGTCACTCTTTATGAACAGGAATAGGATGCCAGGAATAGTGCTAGCCAGTGCCAGTAAAACCACAGGCATTTCCTTACATGACTTGCTCTTTTTGTATTGGGTACTTTTTATTAATAAGCCTCAGAACATTCTGAATGACCCCCTGTATCCTCTATTGGATGAATTGTGCATACAAAGTTCAGCTGTGTGGAACCAATGATCTTTTGTCCCTGCTGCAGTTGGATTTCTCAGTGGCCTGTAATTTAGATGTATAGCTTTACTTGTTTATTTTGCAAGGTTTTGTGGTCCTTTGTTTCCTTGTTTCAGTGGTCAAGCATATTTCTGATTACTGCTTACAGAAATTTCCCCTCTGGGATAATAAAGACTCTAACAATTGTGCTACTCTTGTTTGTGTGAAACACTATTTTTGATCCAAGTATTATGCATGCCCCCTCTTGCTCTCACATTTTTCTAGACTGGCAAAGCACTTTTATTGGGAATTTTTGATGTGATATGATTTTCATTCAACTGATTATTCAAGTCTAAGGATTTGAATACATGCAAGCAAAAGATAAAGGTACATAAATACAGCAGGCTGAAATGGCAACCACGTATTGTGAATCGTATTGAATTGTGGAGTTGCTGCCAACTCCCATCCCTAAATTATAGTGTAGAAAAAATGCACTTTATCATGGTTATCGTACACAAAACAGGAAGCTCACTGTGAGAAGAAAAATGCATACCTTTCACCTCTTGGCATCCAAGAGTCATTTCCACACCTAATCACGACTAAATACAAAAATCACATGCCGTTCCTTGAAATAAATTTGTCCTAAATGTAGTCCAATGAGGGTTTGTTTGTGAGGCCGTCATGGGAACAAGTTTGTGAATCGCTGCTCCAACGTACAAAGGGGAGGTGTTCCGACATGTCGTCCTCTCCACCTCCAGGGTCTATGAGCATGTTAAGCGATCCACCTTGGGAGTCGAAGCACGTCCTCGGCTAATGTGCAAGCATGAGGCACAGCTGAGCAGCCCTTGATGTTATCGCAGGAACAGCTTGACCTCTGCTGGCCTTGAACCTTGTTCCGTGGCCCCCGTGGAGCTCGCTGCTCATTCAGATTAGGCTTGCTTCTATTTTGTGTTCTGAGGTGCGTCAATTACACATCCCGGCCCCCGACTCAGTACTGGCAAATAACAACTAAATGAAGCTCTGATCCAGCAGGAGGGATGACAACATGTTTGCCATCACTTTGTTCTTTTATCTCGGTATAAATCTGGCATTCCCTCAACACCCCGGGTTAAGACTACGACCACAACTTGTCAATGAAAAGATGTCAAAAATCCTCTGTTGCAAATGGCCATAACAGTCAAATATCTTTCTCAAAGGAACAAAGTTATCTGTCATCACTGATCTGCAGAGTTTAGTGTGCATACCGACTAGTATTGTTTCAGGGCACCGCTTCTTTATTATTTTAATGATGACACATAGATTCTATGATCTATAAAGGAAAAAATAAAGAATAAAAGAGCTAGGCTTTGGAATTTTGTGAGGTCAGTTGCTATGCACACCAGCCAAAATATTTGGTAAGCACACTTGGTCCACATCCTGGGGCCAGCTATTCAATCTTTAATAAGCTTTTAAAAGGTGGCAGCATATAGTAACCTTGAGCTTCTGTGGTAAAGCACAGGCCAGTAGCAGAAAGGAGATGGGGGGGGGG
>OMLB01034965.1:0-14003 GCA_900302555.1 Myripristis jacobus | reverse complement strand
TCGACTGGCCTGGATGAAAAGGGGGTAGAAACAGAGCTGAGAGAATAGACAAGGAGTTTTTGATCTCTCTCTCCCTCTGCACTCTCGCTTTCTCTCTATTTATTCCTCTCTCTCAGATGAAAGACAGAGGAGATTACTAAGGGTGTTTAGACAATCAGGGTGGTGCTAGTGAGAGAATACTTACTGATTTCGTTCCACTATTAGCGCCAGTTGTAGGTCATCGGATGACAGCAATATTTCCCCTCTGTCTGGGTATTGATCCTGTCAGGGTAAGAAAACATCGGTTCAGGTCATTGTACTGGGGAAAGGACACTTTGATTCAGGCGCCCCAGGAAATATCGTAAGAACAACATAAGCACTCAAGTCCACATCATTTGCAGCATATCAGCATAAAACATGTATTACGACCTCATTTTGTGAGGTTCTGTTTGTGGCATTTTAGCTGCACATTCAACAGTGTGAAAACACAAGTACACAGCCTCGAAAGACTGGAGCTACACCCCATTCAGAATTCCCTCAGCTGAATCGGATTTGGTCATCCAATATGATAATTATATTATTTGTTAAGTTTATTTTATTTGACATCATAATAGAATTGGAACTGCAACTTCAAATTATGCACAAGCACCAGATGCACTGCAAAATGCTAATGTAAAACACTTGTCCACAGGAGGCTTTTTAAAAAGTTAAAATAGGAAAAAGAAAAGAAAATGAGAAAAAGGAAGATTAAAATACAACAAATTGTATTTTTTTTTGTTTTTAAATCACTTTTTATTTACAGTCTTTCAGGCAATCAGAAAATGCACTGGCACAAATGTCGGTGTTGATAGATGATATTTACTAGACCCAAAGTAGTCATATCATATTGGAGCTTTTAAAATCCATTAAATTCATCAAGACAGCTGAGTAAAGATTCTAACTGACACTTTGTATTATAGTGCAGCTTTGTCAAAGTAACAAGACAGAATAATGACACAGCGAGCAGGTATGTCTGTTTAATGAAGCTCTTAAAACATTTGGAAATGTAAACACATAAATAAACAGCTTAAGCTTAAACAGGCCTAAACTCAAGGTGTCCCTGAATATTTTTTTTTTCTTACAGCAATGTACCGCATTTTCAACAGCAGCTACTGAATTACTACAGAACATTACAGGTATACTACAGGTGGCAGAGCGTCAGGTTCTGCTATTTATCACTTTGATCTTGAAAGTGAGTCATCAGAAATATGTTACAGTTGTGTGGTATTGCAATGCCGTGTCTAAAATCAGAGCATTCCCCCCACTCGGCATTACAGCAAAAGAATTGATTTGGTTTTTTGCATAGCTTGCATGATTTTCTCAGGAAACGTGATCCTCAGAACAAAAGCACTTAATGACTGGAGTGATGCTGAGACACTTCCTTCAAGGCACCTGGCAACACCAAGTGTACACAGTGAAATTTCTGGAAGTTGCCTTGGAAAGAGCCCACCTCTTCTCTCCAAATTAGAGATCTCAGAGTAGCACAATGAACGTGGAGCTATTTGGGGCCATACCAATGAACATAGCAACTTTCAGGTGCATCTGAAATATCAGGCCGAGGGAGATGCATGACAAAAACTGTGTGGAAAATGCACTAGCTAATGCAAACTGCAATTAATCAAAATATTATCGAAATCACAATATGTCCAAGTGCAATATCGAAATCACAAGAGGTGCAGTTTTGGATAAATGTGAAATGTGTGACAGAACAGAGTTTTAAATGAAGCATTGTGGTGCTGCAGAGATGCCATGACCTAGAGCATTCTCCAGACATAAAAAAAAAAAAAAAACATGTTTGTTTGGCACAGATCCCAGGAGGAATCACATCAGGTGTTTTAAAAGGCTTTTCAGTGAAAATGAAAATCAGAGCGCAAAAATGATCATTCTACAACAACAATGAATCATATCACAGTCGCAATAACGGTAAAATCAACCATTGTATCTATCTATATACACACATATACACATATATATATACTATATATACTATTAAAATGATATCTTTAAACAGCACATCAGTAATGCTGGATCTACATTACATTTTTAGTGTTTAAATGCTTGTGGAAAAGTCTCTCTTGATATAAGGGTTGCTATAGGGCAAAATCACTTCAAATAGGGGCCCGCAACTTATTGAGAGTCAGCGTGGACAAGAACATGAAAAAGACTGAAACCCCCTGAGCTCTTAAGTCTTTGAATTCACAGTTTATGTAGCAATTACTGAGGAGTTGCTCCACCATCTAACACCACAAGCTAATAGTTTACACGACGCCAACTGTGAATTACCTGCAGCCGTTGAGATGGGCTGGGAATCTTGTCATAGTGCTTGGCGCAAAGGAGCTAGTTGCAGAAACAGTAAAATGTGGCAGAGATTGGGCTCTCTTGCTGCGAGTGTTGAAGTCACTCCATCATTTCCTCACGTTGCCAAAACCCAAACCAAGAGGTTAAACGCACCTGCTGCAAGCCCAGAAGAATCCTGGAGAAGAAACATTTTCCTGGTGCCAGTCGATCACCTGACCACAATGGTGAGGGACAGAGAATGACTGCCAGATCTTAAAGCCGGGTACACTCTACCCGACTGATTGCCACTGTTGACAGTCAGTTTAAGGCAGGAGCTAAAGGAGGAATATGGTGCTTTGGTGCCCAATGCTGACACTGCAGATGTTGAACTCTGGAGACAGCACATGAGGCAGCAGAATACACCCGCTGTCAGTGACATCTGCCAGACTGTGAGACCAAACACACACACTGTTGTGAAGGTTCTGCTAACACTATTTATATCCAGAGAAACTACCTCAGTCCTCCTTCAGTTGTTTACGTCACTTGAAGACGAATGTCAGGAGTATGACTGACAAACAGCTGCATGGACTTGTGACGAACACACATGATCATATTAGTATCGATGCAGAGGTCGAGAACAACGGTAGCTTCATATCGGTAGGACTACAATTAATAATTTTTTCTGATTTTTTATTTTTATTAATTTTTTTCACTGTTCTTGCTCTTGTATCGTAATTAATTCAAGGCCTAACTATGACATTGCAAAATGAGGTAATCCATTGCTTTTGTGTAAAATGTGGACTTGGATCAGTGTTCGTTTAGTTTATTTAAACTATGACAAAAAGCCTTCATCAATGACTCTTTTTCCACAGTGAAAATAAGACAAAAACTACACAAAAATTAACTTTTGTTGACAAAATCTATGGCAAATAGAATGACGTTTTCGTCAACAAATAAAAGAGATGAAAATGACAGACAGATGAATTCAACTCCTCAGTTTGTGGAGGAATAGATGAACGGCCAAACTTTACTTTTGGTAATGAGTACAGAATAAAAACAAGCTTGATACAAAATACGAAGCTATAATGCAGATGAGTCCATGAATAAAAGTCACAATTAGATAATTTAATAACAAATTTACAGAGAAAAAAATGTGAAGAATGATTCAGTAGAAGTTTTTGTCGACAAAAACTAGACAAAAAAAAATGCATGGAATAAAATCACAAGCAAATCGGTGTCTGTGTATTTATTTCTGCTAATACTTGATTAAATGACTTATTACAGGGACACTGCCAAAACTACATTAGCAAGAAACAGAACACAATTCGTCAATAGGGAATTTACCACATTCTTACAATTATTAGAATTTTTGGAATGCGTGTCCACATATCTCGTTTTCCTCTAATACATACAGAAATGTAATGTATTCACTTCAGAAAGACACAACCTCTGCCTTGTATTTCTGAATTAATGAGATTATTATCTCGGGATTCTGAGAAACGCTTTTATTGGAGAAAAAAAATTCTGCTGTTTTTCTGAATTAATGAGATAGTTGTCAGAATTCAGAGCTAGAGCAATTATCTCGAACTAATGAAACGTATGAAAATGTACATGTGAAAAGTACTAAATTATGAAAAAGTTTGCAAATCTATACATTCAAGCACAGCAGTTAAACATATTGCTCTTAGGGTGAAGCCTGTTCTCCTGGTGGAAACGTTGGTATCTGTGTAATAACACCATGTGACCCATGGAAATACACACAATGGATCATTTTATTCAGCACATCCCATGTTTGATGTCTGGCAGCTGCGAGCCTAAGCACATTGTTGCTTTAAAAAGGCATTTGGCCAGTCTTTAGTTTGCATGGAGTTTTGATGATTTTGACTTTAATAATGGAAAAAAATATGCTGGCAGTTCAAATACACTCCTTTGCTTACCAAAAGTATATACTGTATCAAGTAAGGAATAGCAGAGGAGAGGAGAAGGAGAGATGTTGACATCTGGAAAACATGCTGATGGAAAAATTAAAGCAGTAGACCTATTTACACTCCTAATTTTTCTAAAGATATTTTTTGGGCATATCTGCTTTAATTGATAGAGACGGTGGAGAGAGACAGGATGACATGCAGGAAAGTGTCCAGGCTGGATTTGAACCCAGGACGCTCAGGAAAGGCCTTGATACGTGGTACGCACTCTACCAGGAGTGCCACTAGAGCGCCCCCTACACTGTGAAAACACAAGACTTCAAAGGCCAAATATTCCTAAAAAGTCATGGGAAACCATTCTGTAACACGCGGTTACATCAGCGCAGCGCCTTTGTTGTGTCAAGAGAAGAAATACGCCGACACAGCGGTGCAAAAGTGGTTTGGAGCTGAGGCAAAGAATTGACGATGCGGGGTGTAGGCAGAGCAAGCAGGAGAGAAAAGAAGAGTTCAGGTAGGTCACAGTGATGCACGCGTGACCGAGATGGAGCCACAGACATGGATGCTCATTAAAACACTGTTGTGAGACACTGTTCTGTTGGAAAAAAAAACCCTGGCTGAGTCACGTCTCATTGTTCTGTTTGTTCAGTCAGCGAGCAGAAGTCCATTCATTTCCTCTAGAGCTGAGGGAGCAGGGGAGCTGAGTCCATATGTGGACAGTCAACAAGACTGTCAGCCGAGAAAAGTCGGCCACGGCTCAACTTTTATCAGTCTGTCAACAGCCAATCAAAACTTTTGAGCATCCCTGGTCCCCTGCTGATGTGATTTTGCTTTCTGCTCAGTGAGTGGAAAATGATCAAGTTAATACAGCAAAGTTTCTCAGTTCTCTAGAACCTTTTTTGTTGAAAGACAACAGCAACAAATGTCCTAAAAAGTATGCTTTGAGAACAGTAGAGATTTTTTCAGGGTATTTTCGCTTAATCCTACTTAATTTATGCCTGCTAGCCAGCTGCATTGACTCAACAAAGAGATACAAAAGCTTAGAACTAAGAAACCATTCAAAGAAATCCAAAATGATTATTTTTCTTGGTGCCATTGTATAAGACAAGGCTTTGGTCAGGGGGGAATTTGAATATTGGTTTGATAGGAAATGTGTTTTCACAGCCTGGACAACACAGAAACATACAGAACATATAACAAGCCATAAACAGCTGTTATTATCAAGCATGTGCGCCACAAAAGTTCAGCTGTGAAAGTTTGTCTTTTCCGGAGAGGCCACAGTGTGCTCTGAATAAATGAACCACATTTCCAGAATGGGATCACACATTTTCAAACACACAGCTGGTGGCAGCGCGCCTGTGGGGAAACGTAGTGCAATACACCATTTTGGAAAAGCTGATCCATTCCAGTGTAGACCGACACTAAGTTGCTGTCAGCTTACATGAAAATGCTACGGCAGTAAATGAAAATAATATAAGTCAAGGTAGTAAAACAAAACTGTGTCGCTGAATGTTGGTACATATCAGGGGTTTTCAAACTTTTTCACGTTCTGAACCCCAAAGTTGACTCATCAACCCCGCACTCCCACTGGAAATGATTTAGCCCTCAGGAGTCTGATATGAGAAGTTATTTTGGTTTGTGTTAATTATGTCTGGGTGTCATGCTTGTCAAACAAATTCAAAGTGTTGAGATTAAAACATGACGTTAAAATAATGACTGTATCTAGTGAATTAACCCTTTGAAATCTCAGCATGTTGACTTGACTTCTATCAAAAATATGGAAAAAAAAGTTAGCACAAGTCAGCACAAACTTACTAGAGCACAAAATTCTCCCCGAAAAAAAAAAAAAAAAAAAACACTTCAAGGAAAAGTGGCAAACAAAACACCACATCCGGTTTCCTCTGTACTATTACTTTGCTATACTGATAGGGACTGTACGCCGAAAAATAATCAGCAAAATAATCTGCCACTAAATATGCAACAGAACACCTCACGGCCTGACAGTCTGGCCCAAGCTCACTATTTTTCACGTTGCATATGTGCACAGTAGGTAAGCCGAAGCACAGCGTCATGAGCTTCAAGAGAAATGTTACAAAAACATTTCCTAACCGAGGCATCTGCAACATATCGTTACCAAAAGTGTGGGAAATGTTTCTGTACCGCAGTTCAGAAAAACAGTGTTAAAGCACTCTACAGCACATGTTGCAGCCTATAAATAACCCATGAAGAGCTCATCTTCTGCACTACGAAGGAGCGGTAAGCAAGTCTGCAGGGGAAGCTAACAATCACAGTTCCATTCTCCTTGACTGAAAAGTGCACGTAATGCACATTGGCTCTTGTTGTAATCTAGGCTCTTTGTGAAGCTAGAACATAGAGAGCACAAGACTTAGTTTCATTCTCGCAAAACTTTGTTTTTACGATTTCAAGCAATCAAAGCTTTTTTTTTTTTTTCATTTTTGCCATCAGAGCTCACATCATTTTTATTCCATACATATGCTGTTACATAGCAGCTGTGAATTGAAGGTGGTGCGTTTGATGCCACAACAAGGATGTGGCAGTCAGTAACCAGGGCATGTTGACAGACAGAGCACACAGTTTGGCAGACCTCATAGCCACTCTTTTGTCAGATGGAAGAAAACTTCTGAATCGCTTATATTTTCTACTTGTTGTCTAGGTCTTCTCAGTTAGGAGAGGCAGAGCAGCTTTCATGCGATCAAAAGAAAGAAGAAAAAAAAACAGGAGGAGGTCAAGGCAAAACCGAACACTCAGAAATGTGGTTTCAAAAAGTCACTTCTGTCCATGAGAGCTGGTCTGAATGGGGAGGATTCTTCCCTTACAATATAAACATGGAAGGGATTTATTTAGAAAAACTCCCCTCTGTCCCTCCACTCTTATCTCATCTGTATTCACTCATCTTCATCTCCCATCTTTGAGCAAGGCACAAAAGTAAAGCCTATTCTACATTCAAAGGCTTTCTTTCCCACATCATCATCAAACTGTCAGTCTAATGTTAAGTGACACATGCTCGGCGGATGCACTTCCACGTCGCCTGCTTCGTCTCCAGCTGTTTCTTTTTTAAACTTTGCACTGTTCCAGCTGAAAAAACATGATCGGCGGTGGCAGGGCCACAAGCACAAAGTGTGAAAAGGGGGGAAAGGTGAGATGGGAGTAGTCTGGCAAAATGCCAGCAAGAGGAGTGAGAGATTGCACAGAGAGGAAGTAATGAGGAAAGAAGCGAAAGAAGCAGAGGAAGCAACAGAATGAAGTGAGGAGAGGCCCTGAGGGCACGCTACAAAACGCTGCAGAAACGAATTTCAGCAGGTTCATTGGCACAAAAGGACACAGGAAAAAGCCACATCAGGTTAAGCTTCCACAGTGTGAACAGGCTCACTGGCTGAACTAGAAAAATTATTCACACACCAGTCCCTGACTACAGCTGGTCTAAAATATCATGGTTGGTCGTGTTCCCTGTTGGAGAGGCATCGCCATTTTCCTTCTCTGCTTGAGTGCCCTGCTCTCCATCTCCAACAAAATGAATGGTGTGAACGCTCAGCTGACTGACCTTTATTAGACCTTCATTTTTATCAGCTGAGAAATCGTGATGAGAAGATTGGATATAGATTTTTTGTTGTTGTTGTTTTTTTTGTTTTAGTTCTAGTGTCAACAATCTCACCTGCCAATTTTTACATCAGCCCAAAACTGATAGCTCTTTTTTCACTCAAAATATACACATTTCTACTTTGTATGCAGCAACATGCTTGACTATGTTTCTATTTTTGGCAGTTTTTTTTCTTAATAAGTATCCCACCCCCATTAGAGGCTGAGGTGGAAGGTGAAAGTGGAGAAGGAGAAATTAAGACAGATGGAGAGCTAGAGGAGTGACAGAGTAGGACGTCCACATAATAGACAGTGAGAGAGACAGCAGAGGCAGGAGAGAGCAAAGTAAGAGGGAAAGACAAATTGATAGAAACAACAAGAAAAGGAAAAAAAGCAGCCAACAAGACGCCAGAGAAGAGGAGCAGGACAGCTGCCACTGCAGCGGTAACATCGGTGATGCCTATCTGCTCTAGCTGTGGATTTGGGACGGAGAGGGATGGAGACAGCCAGGCAGCACTCGTGTATCAGATGGCGCTCCAACCCAGGGTCCTCTCCATGCTCTAGTGAAGCACAGCTAATATGGGCTCTGCTGACGGAAGGCTTATTAGATGGATCAAAGCTTGTCTAATAAACATGCTAGGAATATGATGAGTGGGCCCTGACGAGCCTGCCTTTCCTCCTGAGAGCAGGTGATTATCATACAAGGTGATGAGTGGTAATCGCACAACTTGGTGATGTATCGGGTCTTCACATCTTTGATGTGACTGGGAGGGAACGGCAGCAGTGATTAAGCTCTATTAAGGCCCATCTGATGCATTGCAGGCTGTTGCAATACGCATCACTCTTTAATGACATGGAATATGCATTATTCATGTCATGTCACAAGAGTGCGCTTAAAGATGCAAGGGGCAATTTCACACATAGGAGGCCCCAAATGGTGGCTAAGTTTGAATTTTAAGGACTTGTAAAGGAATATCAAAATAATAAGTTTCATCTGATATGACTAGCTATCCGTGGACACAGAACACTTGTGGATCTCATCCACATGTTTCATTATTTCCTGTGTGGAGAGGATTTCCATATCCCACGCTGGAGATGGAACAGTTACCGATTTTACAGAAAACCAATATAAGTTTGTTACACCATTTTACTGCAAGATGGCTGTTTTAACGAAGTAATAAATTTAGAAATTATGTTCAGGTTCGGACACATCGGCATTATGTTAGTGAAAAACGATGAACCTACTGTGTGTTCGGTGCAACTTCCTGTATAACGCTGGAGTTTACATGACGATGCTGAAGGCAACACATAGGCTGTTTCAGGTGGAAAATGTAACCTAGTGATGGAGGACAAGCAAAAGTAACACCGCTGTCAATGCTTATCTTTATTTTAGGTATTTTGTACCTGGGCTCACTGCCAATATCTAAATGCACCCCACAGAGATAGACTGTGTGTGTGTGTGTGTGTGTGTGTGTTCTCTTTTTCCCTGTAACATATTCAGGGCACTTTAACAATGCAATAATACCGTAGGCCACAATCAATTTGGTCACAATAATCAGGATATGAATTTTTTATACTGTTACATCTCTAACGGACACCAGAATGTAATTTGGCGAAACTGAGTTAATATACAGTGCCTTAATTCAAAATTATGAAATGACAACACATATGCCGTATCCTGATATGACATGATATGATGTATTAAATCCCAGATGGTATCTAGTCTTCATCATTGTATTGATACAGTATCAATATACTGCCTGGATCTACTGTTGTACTGAAAATCTTGTCATGTGCAGCTTGTGCAGCTTTTTTCTAAATTTGCCCTGAGCCAGCATAAAAATCTGCAAGACGTACCGCACAAAAGATACTGAGCATATGCCGTGGTCCTTAGCAAAAAACACTCTTGGGTGAACTGAAAATGCCTTGAGGTTAAAAAAAAAAAGAAAAAGAAAAAAGAAACGCTTGCCCTAAACCCTTGAGGTTTTTCCTTCAGCAGCACCTCCACTGAGAGAGCAAATGTTCAATCACAGACCCGTAAACCCCCCAAAAAAAGGGTCCAAGATGGTGCTTCCCTGCTTCAGTGGTGAGTGAGTGTGGACCATTCACTTTTTCCTCCCTTTTTTGACTGTTTTTCTTATCTGGGTGAAACTAGGCCATGAAATTGTTGAAGGAGCCCGAGTCGTCTCTGGTGCAATTTCTCCCGATCAGTCAAGCAGCGTGGAGACGGGTGAGGAAAAGGTGTGAGTGGATGGAGTTTAGAGGAGCAAGCAATCACTTCTGAGACCCTGAGAGGCCTTTGAGAGTGAGGGAGGAGGAGGAGGAGGAGGGGGGGGAGGGTGTGCTGAGGGAGACGGAGAGAGGTGTGGATGGCGGTGCGGGGATGGGTGGCGTAGGAGGCGCCGGGTCGCTGAGGATGAAGTGGATTTGTTGCAGGATGCACTGAATCACTGCTTCTTCCGGTAGAGAGACAGAGAGAGTGTGTGTGTGCCTCTCTGAGTGTGTGTGTGTGTGTGTGTGTGTGTGTGTGTGTGTTCGTACACGCATTGCTAAATGACAGGAAGAGGCTCTGTAATTAATCTATGTCAAGTGTGTGTCAGAGCGGCTAAAATTAAACAACTCTTCCTGTGAGAGGAGAGGAGCAATGAAAGGTGGTGGTTGAAGGGGGTGGGGGGTGGAGGGTATACAGCGAGGTACTTATTACTGTTCCCTTCAATCCCCTGCTGAGCCAAAGTGGGGTGTCAACAGCCTTCAATGTTCTGTCAGGCAAAAAAAGGGAAAAAAAGGGAAAAGATGGGGCCAGGTAAATCCTTATTTCAATAACACACCCATCAATTTCACTTTTTTGTGTTTCAATTTTTCAAAAAAAAAAAAGCTTTGAATAGTAACAGAAGGCTGCACAAGACCTGTCAAATTCAAAAACTTCCTCGCCTCCGCTCCTCTGCTTTCTGGCACATACTGAGAGATTTCCTCCATCGGTTATCCAAACAAATGAGACTTAAATGTGCGGCGTGTAGGGCTTCCACATCAAATCATTACCGCAGTCATTTGGAGGCATTTTGGTGAAATTGCTGCAAACAAACGGCACCATTGTTGAGGATTTTGGCAGGCCCGGTGCTGCGTTTTACACTGTGGGCCACCACTGGAGAGCAATCTGATGCTGTAATGCTGCTTTGTGCTGTGACACACGCGCTCATCACATGCACCACCACACCCAGGTCCTCCCCATGCTTCAGATGCTCAAAAATATCCCACCTGACAAGAAAAAAAACAGTAACTCAGACCCAACTTTATCAGCACAAGGGATGCACCAATACCACCAGTTTCGGAATTGGGTGCCGATCCAGACATAAGTCATGGATCAGATATCGGACTGATGTTACCGATCCATGTACCACTACGCGATAGGCACGTACACACATTACTCACCTGTCACTTTCATGGCAAGAAAAAAAGGCTGAACAGCTTACATGTGATCAAGAGGGGAAGAAATGGATAAATGAAAGGAAAATGAAAAAGGACCCCACCGGAAAAACTACATTTCAGTGTGAAACAAAGATATATAGAGACATTGCGAGTGATAAATGATAGAGATCCTTATGAGTTAGCGGCTCAGGACTGGATTACAGACCCAATGAACTACCACCACTCACATATCTGGACATTGTGAACCACCTAGTGTTTGTTTTAAGTGCATATGCGTTGCGTGAGTTCAGAGATGATAAATCATGGGAAGCACATGAACAGTTGTGCAGTGAATGGGTGCAAGATGTGCAGATTCACAAGACAGAGAGCTGCAACAGCACAGTTGTACTTGAAAAGGTAAGGTGACACGATGCTGGCAAAAGAACTACATACATGCCCTCTCAGAGCAGAGAAAAATAAGTAGCCTTAATAGTTTTTAGGTCATAATTAGTCACCAGGCTACTGGTTCCCAGTTCAATAAACACCAGCGCACGTCCAGCTGGTTACCAGCTTGACACCAGAGAACTTAGCGGACTGGAAATGTAGAGAGGAGACTTTCATTGACTCAGGACTTTTTTCAAACGGTATGGAATTTCTCCTGAAGGCCCCCACTTGTGTCATCCAGCGTCTTTTTGTTTATTATCTTTGTTTTGCGCTGAAATGTAGTTTTTCCCGGTGTGGTCCTTTTTCATTTGCCTTTCATTTATCATGGTCGGGTCAAGGCTTTTCTATGTGGAGTTTGAATGTTCTCCCTGTGTTTGTGTGGGTTTCTCGGGTGCTCCGGTTTCCACCACCATCAAAAAAACATGTATGCTTGGTTAACTGTCCTGTCCTGTAAAGGTGCTGGCATGGAACTCTGACTCTGACGTGCACTTGATTTACTCAAGTTTTTCAAATCACTTATGGGGTTGCCACAGCAATTTGCACTTCTACACCTGTTTGTATGTGAAGCTGCTTGACCTACAGTTCAAATAAATTGCTTTGGAATACATTTAAATTGAATGCATTTTTGCACATTTTTGCATTTTTAGCAAAACATTTTGTGTGGTTTACTACAGCCTCATGTAACCCTCCACACAATACCACCAACAACAAAAATAATCAAGAACAAAGAGTTCTGGTATTGGATCAGGACTTGGTATTGACTAATACCCAAAGCCCAGGTATTGGAATCAGACTGCAACTGAAAAAGTGGATCAGGCATCCCAAATTAGCACCAAACGATCTTAAAAGAGATTCAATGTTGCAACTCAATGTGATCTGACAATTAGATATTTACCGGGTCCGCCCTCCCAAGGAACTGGTATGTTACTAACTGACTTACTGACTTTTTTCAAGAGTTAACATAGTGGAACCCCCTAGTGGTGACAATGACTGCAGACACTACACAAGCTTTACACCATTCATAAAAATATCATAATGCCTCATCTATAAAAACAGCTTTCTATGTGCCACTGTTTTGGCAAATCAAAGCATCTAGCAGGCAAGACATGCTGACAGCTGCACGTTACAGTGGCTTTTAAAGGCCAACAATGTGTTGTGTCATAATTAAGAGAAACATTATTTTAATATATAAAAAAAAAACAGCAAACACACTACCAGTCAGAAAATATATCCATAAGTGTTGTTATCAATGCACTTATCACAAAATATAAATGTGTATAACTATTTCATGGTAGGTAGATGGATATTGTTTGTGTAATATGTGCTGTTGTGACCAGAAGTCATAGTAAAGCTAAATACAGCTAAGGACCTTTGACTTTGATTGACATGACCCTCATCCAATAGAAGTCAGTTGTCTGGATTACATGTACAGTAGCACTCTACCTCAGTGTGACTCATTGAGACTGGACTGGGACACCTACAGTCCTCAGTTTTGGTGACATACAGAAAATATTTACACTCAGTTACCAAGAACTAACAGGATCCTGTAACTTTAATCCAGTTATGTTAATTTACCTATTCACTTCGTAAGAATTGCTAAAATATGTTTGGAAAGAGGTTTAAATGCCTTTTGCTGCCACGGTGTGTATTATTCTCAGCAAAGCCTGCAGTTCTCTTTCAAGAGAGCAGATGGCACAGTGATCAGCTGTATCCTCCAAGAAGTTATTATTAAAAATAATATTAATAACAACAAGAAATGAGAGTGGGCTCAGAGAGTTGCTCCTTCCATGTTTGAGCCATCTGTGGGTAAAGAAATAGGTCTGCTGAACTGAAAGAGAGACATATAGCTTAAAGTTCATGTTCTAACTGCACAAATGTGTATTGTTTTGTTTGTGGAATACTGGAGAGGTCTTGCAGTGACAAATAAACTTCTCTCAGGAGGGATCCGGCAAGCACAGCCATGGCCGTTGTCGCTGTACAACAGGGCCAGAAAGTTCAGTTTTCTTGGCTCCCCTTCTACCAAAACAGCACCTTAGGTTTGCATTTGCCATTCATCGGCATTCACAATGAATAATAAATTGAGCTCTCCTGTAAAACAGGGGAGGTCCAAGGTGTCTCCAGTGTCTGCCACTTTGTGCCGTGTTGCTGACATTGATGCAGGGAAACAAAGAAAAGTGGCCGTGTTCAGTGATGGAAGACAAGTGGCAGACTGAGTGCACCTGAATGGAATCTGTCAACAGTTTGGATTAGGGAAGCTGGGATGGAAAGATTTGAATGCCATCAAAACTTCACAAAGTAAAAACTTAATCTTTTGAAACCCAGGGGGCCATGGACAGGCTG
>OMLB01034962.1:0-11711 GCA_900302555.1 Myripristis jacobus | reverse complement strand
TTTTTTTTTTTTTTTTTTGCACAAGCTTACCAGCTCAGGGTGAATACAGAAGTCTACTTAGCTTTATCACATAATCGTGACAGTAACATGAACAAACACTCTTAGCAAATTTAATCAGCTTTTACAGCATTTATTGGGAGACAGACTTATTTTTCCTAATCAGTTGGTAATTTCACTTTGGTGTTAGATGAGGTACAATAGCTAAGGTTGTGAAAGTGCTCTGTTCACATATGCACACCCCATGTTGTCACATTCTTGTCTCCCCAGTGTGTGCATAGTGTATGTCAGTACACAGCAACCCTCTCCCATTGTGTCCCTCAGGTCCCAAGGTGACGAGGGGAGAGTGCCTGACTCTGATAACAGTCGTCACTGGTGTGGTATCTCCATGATCCCCACCACACCCACTGATGCCAACGGAGATGTGGACTCCGAGCCTGGAACTACTGTCAAATCCCTCATTAAGTCCTTTGACACTGTTGGACAGAGTGAGCAGAGAGCACCTCAACACACACACGCACACACACACACAGGGAATCTCACCACAACAGCATGACTATAGAAGAGAACAGCTGATGAGAAAGCCAGCTCGGATGTCTATCATTTCTCTACAGCGATGTCATATACGGTAATGTGGGGTGAGGAAAGGCGGCTGGGGACTGTGTGACCTAGACAAGACATAGAGAGGACTTTGGATGGATTTTACATGTTTGTCAGTAGACTCATACTTGAAACTTACTGATAATCTGACCTGGTGGGAATATCAATGCAGCTGTTGAGAAAGAGATTTCCCTGAAATATCTCACTTTTAGCAGAGCTGTGAAAGGTGACACTCTCAGAAAATTAAAATCAAACAGATGATAGCATATTTGTAATGATCATAGCTTATGAAAAGCCATACTCCATGCTGATAATCAAATTACATTAAACAGAACTCATGCTTGACAACCATTTGGTAATGATGAACTTTTTCCATAGGTTAAAAGTTCCTGTTAAGCATTTTTATACACCAAAATTTTCAAATTATTTATGATATCTTGGTATAATTACCATACACAAATGAGATTGTGGTTGGCATGACTGGCCGCCTCTTTCTCAAACTAGTAGTGCTCAAGTTAATGCTGTAGTTTCTCAAAATTAAAACCACATTTCCAACACCCCTATCAGTGATCAACTCGGTTCTGCAGCTGAACTTTGTAAGCTCCGGTGTCAACAGCGTAAAATGTTGCGTAGAGGCTGCCAGTCTTTTTGGTGATGCACTCGAGGGCTGAATTTTTGTGGGAATTTTTGCATCACAATCTCCATTTTGACTGTCAAAACAAACAAGCACATTTCACCTTCATCTAAAAATTGCTGCTCCTGCAAATTGGTTATTTCACTTCGTTTATCAGATGTAATATTTATCAGAGGTAATTATACTAATATTATGTTAATGTGCTAATGCTTTATTGATGTAAAAGTGTTAACACATTTTAATAATTGTGTATCCATGCTGTAACACAGTAAGTAATGGGTATATTATTGGATGTTTCAGATGGACCAGGCCACACAGTCCAAATGCACTCCTCACAAAGAAGCCCCCTCAGTGGGATTCCTGTACGAACTGCACCCGCTGCTGCTGTCTCCCCTATCCAGGTATATACCAGTTGATTTGGAGACTGTTTTTTTTAATTGAAATATTACAAAATATATTTCTCTCAAGTGTTTTTGTGACACTGATGTGATAATGCTGGCTCTTGCTCCCTTGTGTTTCTTCTAGAGACACTCCTACATTAAACCACTGTCAAAAACTTTGGAAAAAAGAATCAACCACGGAGAATTCTCTCATCACGGTATGTAACACGTAAATGGTTCAGGTTATAGTCATGATGTTCTGTGTAATCTCTATCCAAGTTCCATTTTGCAGTCACCCTGTACAAAAAAAGATGTGCTGTTGAAGACAAATGACACCCACACAATGAAAGTACAACTGTGAGTCATTGTGGTTTTGACAAATGAGTCAGACTCAAATGTCTGATCTTGTTTGTCTTCAGAGAAAGTAAACGGTCAACTAAACATTCAACTTGTGGCGTGTCTAAAAATACATCAACATTTACATGGTGGTTGTAAAAGCTTTTTTTTTTTTTTAAAAAAGAAATGTAAATCAGGCTTAGAGGCACTAAGCAGAAAGTGCTCTTGAAACATATTGAGCTGCTTCACAAAGTTTGAACCCCTTGACTTTATTTCACTGCTCACGTATGCGCTTTTGGAATAGATATTAAGATTTCACTGATTATTTTTAGGCGTGTCTCAATACAGACCCTGTTGATATAACACAGACTTGTACAGGCAGGAGAGACCCTCAGGCAGGGTCCTTTTGGTTTGTCTGAGGACCAGGCTGAAAACTAAAAGTGACAGTTCCCCGTCAGGACCCCTAGACTGTAAAGTGACTCACCTAAGCAGATCAGTCTTTAAGAAGTAGTAACTTTTAAAACTGCACTTATTTTTACCAGAATTGTCTCTGATTTCTTTTCATTTTCACTTTTGTTGTTCTTTTTTTAAATTGCTTTTTCACTACTTATTTTTGCTATGTCCTGTTTTAACTGTTATATAAAGTTCTTCATAGTATGGTGTTTAAAAATACTTTATAAAGTACAGCATAATAACTCAGTTTCTGGCTTCTTCTCCATTTCCTTCCTCTCCCGCTGTCCCCTCTTTTTTGCTCCTGTGTTTCCCCAGATAAGTTGTCAGGCTGCGGGGAGGACCTGAAGCCTAACAGCCTTATGAGGAAGAGCCCATCCCTGGAGTCGGTCATCAAAACGCCTGCCTCCCTCAGCAGCCGTGCATCATCCTTCAGCTGCGGCCGGGCCAACAGCAAGCTCAGGTGGGCTTCCCCAAATGTGTTCATATTGCATCAGACTGATCGTCATCATCTGCCTCACTGTGGAAACAGATGTAGAGTTCATATCTGTTCATGAATAAGTAAACATTGATCATAATGCCCTTTCAGTTCGGTCCCCTGGTAATTCACAGGAATTTACTTGAAAATACTTTAAAAATTAGTGCACCCAGGTTTGTGTGTCTGTGACGCACAGTTCAAGTCCACATCAGGATGTTGTAGGCAAGGGAAAAGTGTTTTTTGTCATTTTTGTCATATAACAGAGTTGGAGCTCTAATTATTTCACCCTTTACCAAACTATTCACTCTCTGATCCTAGTGCCTAAAACCTGACTTTTGCCTGTCTATGTTTCTGTTTCTGTCTGGTTATTTTTTTTTACACAGACACAAATACACAGTGTTAACCGATGATAGTAGTCATTCACATACTGCGAGATTTTCAGTTCTGCATTTGATACGGTAGAAGTTCAGGTGTTGTTGCAGCAGATAGTCTAGATGTGAAACAGACACCTTTGTGTTGTAGATGTAATGTCTACTTGGCAGACAGGGGAGAGAGGGCTAGAGAGACAAGTTTAACAAAACGGAAGATCAGGGATGATTTAATCTATTGACTTACGGCATTCCTGGCTGTCATTTTTCCCCCTGCAGATCATTCCCGCACGTGACCACCCACTCAAAAACAGTGACGTGAATTACAGTCCACCGGATGCCTCCATTACAGTCACACAGATGACTCAGTGTTTAATTTTACATGCCAAAATTCTCTGACAAATTAATATGAGTTATTAATGTGTGCCACAGAACTGCAGCCCCTCATATAGACATTCTCACACAGAGTGCAGATCAGCAGCAGACCAGTGCTGTGTTTGGTATTGTTTTAATGCTGTGACGCAGTTGCTGTGTCGCTTTGGCGAACGCACAAACCATCTCACCTCCACAGCACGTGTTCTGACCGGGTCCCTCCGCTCCTGTTTGTACGGGGCCTTAAATGGACAAATAATGAATTAAACAGCAGAGTGATGATATGATGATGTGTGAAATGTTTGACATGCTCAGAACAACAATCATGTCACCCTGTCTTCGCAAGGCCTTGACTCCAGCACACCCCCAGGGGAGCAGATCTTGTGAATAGTACCACAGATAGGAAATGAACAGGATACACCGCTCACAGACTTGTGTATGCTCTTCCCTGTGTCCTATATGGAGCCCTGGGAATATAAATTCAACAGAAAATCTAGTAAGGAGAGAAAAATTGTTGCTGCATGTCTCCATCTTGAAGCAGATGGTTCATGATGTGTTCAAAGCGCAGTTCTCATCAATTGCCCAGTGATGTTAATACAGGGGTTCCACTTGTTATGGAATAACTGGAATATCATATCAGTCATGGGATATCAATTTTGAGAGGTATAGGCTCAGGGAATTTTTTACATGGATATACATGGATGGCGTCCTTTATGGCCTGCCTTCATGGTACTCAAGCAAAAAAAATAGGTCATTCAGTGTTCAGTTTAATATTACTCATGTGCTGTGCAAAGACAAGCAATAATGACATAGAAATTATTATTACAGCATTCAGTTCAATTAATGGCTTAATTAGCATAACTGGTTATGTTCAATATATCATTGGTGATTATGGCAGGACATTAGGCAGCTCAAGGGCCCTTTGTACAACATGTTTAATATTTTCATTGCATTAGGTTTTGGTTTTTCCCCCACTGCATGCCAGTGGAGATATTTGCACATGCTAACTTACTTATGGAAAGTCATGGATTTAATTAACATATTAACAGGCAAGAAGTTGCATTGCAATGCATCCACATGATTTTCAACTGGAAGAGACAACTACTTCATTTTATACAATATTAATCTGCCCAAATACCTCAGAAAACAGGAGGCATATGTAGTTTTTAAAAGGAGTATATTTTCATATTTTTTTGGCTGTTCTACTGATGAAATGGTGTCTAAAAACACACCTATGACATTTAATTGAAAAAAAGATGATAGAGGCTACAGTAACCTAATATAATTTTTATTTACATAGGAATGCTTTCTTGTCCATTATCTTAATTACTGCTCCTTATTTTCTGCATATGAACTCCAGTGAATTGTGGAATACACCTGTCCCTTTATACCACTCCCAGGCATTTTTATGATCAGGGTTCAATAAATGTGTATTACGCACACCTGCATTTTGGCATTTTAAGACATTCTTGAGCGGCCACACGTGGTGATGTGTGAACGCACACTGAAGACTGCAAGTGTGAGTATTAGTTCAAATCCAGTGGCTGCCACTCCACAGGGCTGCTAAAGCGTGACTTGGCTGATGCAAATTTAAGATTCTTAATGACTGGTTGATTTTTGATGATGCCAAGTTGTAACAAAACAACTGGGGGTAACTGCGAGTCGCTTGTTTTTGTTATTTCCCATAAAGAACCTTGCTAAATAGGAAGCAGTCCCACTAACACTTTTTACACATGATTTAAAAAAACAACAACATCCATGCCAAAACCAGGAAAAATCTGTTTTCTTTCTTTCTTTTTGTTTTTCTTTGCAAATATAAAACCTCTGTGTTAAGTCATTATTCAGTGTAGTTGGAAAAAAGCTGAAAAAAGCTGTAAAAAAAAAACTGTGCACTTTTACATCAAACAGTGTCACTGTCTAAATATTTATAAAGCTCGCAGTTTGTGCATGTTACAGTCTTGTGGAGCACACGCATTGCCATCATAATCCAGAAGATCTAACAGAAGATCTCTCTCTCTCTATCTGTCTCTCCCTGGTGACAGCGTTGAAAGAAAAGACCCCTTGGCTGCACTGGCACGGGAGTACGGAGGATCCAAGAGGAACGCTCTACTGAAGTGGTGCCAGAAGAAAACAGAGGGCTATCCGGTAGGGTTCACAGGCCAACTTGTCTCTGAAATACAAGTCAGGCCTCAGTCGCTTTCACAACTCTTCCTTTCACTGCATCTTTGTCCAGCAGTTACAGCTTCATTCTCACAGTCTTCAGGTCAACCAGCGGACAGATCTTGTTAGGAACTTTTCCCTCTGACACCACATCCTGTGAAGACTGTATATGGACACGTAGTGCGTGTTGGGTTCGGTAGGTTTTTTCTGTTTTGCAGCCTTCACTTAGGTGTTAAACTGTAGTGGCACATTGCTGTGTTGGCAGACGCGCCATTAGACCACCTGTCATTCCCCTGGGGAGATGAAGTGACTGTGACACAGACGTAATGGAAACATTGAAGCAAAGAACTCAGTGTTACAGACATGCAAGATTTATGTGGGTGTGGGGCGTATTCATGCAGCCCTTCTTGTTTTGTTTTGGGTTTTGTTTTTTGTTTTTTTGTTCTTTATGTTATTATTATGCACAACTGCTTGTTTATGCAGTATTTCTTTGTAGTGTTTGCATTTGTGTTCCCTGTGTCCATGGAGCCGAGTGCCGACAATCACCTGGCTTAGCTGCTCCACTAATAGCCAGTTTAAGGAGCCCATTAAGCCCAGTGGGATTAGAGATTTGCCCATGTAATCATCATATGTGAGTGCCAGTATGCCAGCTAGCTAATGCTAAAACTCTTACCAGGGAGATTGGTCGCAGCCTGTAAACACTTGCTGAGGAGGCGGCGGGGGTAAGCATTTCAAGCCTCCTAGCCTTCTGACAGAAGATTTGCAAAGCTCTGTAGCTCCACTGCCCTACATAACTGAGGTTTTTTTGTTTGTCTTGGGTTTGGGTTTAGGGTTTGTCTGATTGCATATAGCTTTGGCTAGACTGAGTGTTGAGGCGTGGAGTGTTGAGACACAGTAGTAATAGCTGTTAAAAATAGACCCAGCTTCCTTCTGATCAATAGTCTGAATTATTGCATGAGTTGGCAGATCAATAGCCCTTTTGTTTGTGAACTTTGAGTCACCCTCCTTCCCTCTGAGGTCGGGGGTTTGGTGGTCACACGCCGCTTGTTGGTAAAACACACACAGGAGATAAAACAGCTGAAAACAGCTGACCAGAGGAGTACACGTGCTCCTTATCAACAGATTCTGATGGTCTTTCTGATTGGATTAGTTTGCACTATGCTGGCTGCTCTGAGCCACATCGTTCACATTGGTCTCTCTAACATGGCTCTGTGAACAGCAGGAGGGCAGGCTAGAGGTTAAAGAGACAGGCCCTTAATTGGCAAGGTCACTGGTCCAATACTCTAAACTGTCCACATGTCCATCAGCAGCTGTGTGTCCTTGAGGAATGATATATATGTTTTTTTATCAGTAAAGAAAGCAAGCAAAGTCACAAAATGCTATATAAGAAACTAATAAATCAAATAATACTTGGGACAGTTGAGACATTTCAAATAGTAATAGTTAGACTTATTTACATTTTAGATTTAGAAACAAGAAGAAAGCTTTGACAAAATTCAGATAGTGTAATATGGCTTTTTAAAATAATATAGACGATTCAAAAGAAAAACAGCGTCTGTGCAATAATTACATAATACAAAGCTATACTATTAACAACCACATCTTTGTAAACATTTGTTTTCAAAAGGGACTTAGATGAGTAAACAGTGTCTGATCATGTAATGTCTTCAGGCAGGCTACTCCAGCCGAAGATGCTGAGTGCTTACCTGTTCACTCAGTGTAAGTTGCTCTGGATAAGCGCCTAAAACGTAAATTTAAATGTGAACTTTTGCCATTGAGTAACCCAAATGGCACTGCAAAGCCCAGTTCAGATCAGGCCAACATGAAAACCTTAATAGAGCCTCATTCCCACTAGACTGGATTTAACTGTGGAACCTCTGATCCCCTTTCACAAAGGGCTTAGTAACCCAGTATGATTATTTTCAAGTATCAGGAATGCAATAAGACGATTTTGCTAATAGCCAGAAGTGTTTTCTGTGTACGGCATTATTAGTCCTTGCCTTGGGTAACATGCACACCATGTGCCTTTCTTGTAATTAGATTCATTCGCAGATGATTTGGCAGTTAACCTTGAAAAATGGAGGTTTATACATGTAGTGTGTCCATCTTGAATTGTGAATGACTTAAGGGCACTTCAGATAGTGGATGATCATATGTGGCTGAAAGGATTTATGTTACTGGAATATCTGTTTCAACGGCACATACTGTAAATGTTGCACATGCATGTTCCACAAGGCAAAGTTTCATTCCTCCACAGGGATTAAGAATGTATGCCAGTGCATCAGGCCAAGTTTCCAAAGAACTCCATAACATTACATAGTAAATTGAATCTACAAAACATTAGGGATACTTAGGTTTTACACCAAGTACACTGATGAGGTCAAGCCAGTATTTACCTCTTATTGATTTCCTTCATTAATCTACACCAATCACAAAGGAGATGAAGATAAATAGATGAAAATAAGTCAGAGGAGTCTTAAGTCTTAACTTGTAGCTGTGAGGGCCACCATCAGCGGAGCTGTTGACCCTGCTCTTAGCCTCTTGAGTTTTTCCTTTTTCTGGTGAATTCCATGTCCTTCCACAGGGAGTTCTGTTGATGAGGGTGTGTGCATCCAGTGTGTCTATCTATGTATGTTTGTGTGTGTGTGTGTGTTTGTGTGTGTCATCTGCTACAGTAAGCAGAGCCCAGTCCAGTGCTCTGTCCTGGAACAGATGTGGCCACAGGCCCCGTTTGAATCTCAGAGCAAGACAAGGGAAAAGGTTACTGTCAGAGGACGTGTTGAGCTTAATATGTCTGAGGAAAGGTCAGGCTGATTCAATGTCATGAGCCCCCCCTCCACAAGGAAACTACTTATTACTGGCCTAATGCCTCCAGACACGCACACACACACACACACACACACACACCATGGCTCCAGTCTGCCAGGGTGCAGAAATTATGATGATTGCTCCACTGACCATATCAGACATGTTCCCTTTTTCTGTTTCTCTCTGACTCGTGCTCCTGGCATTCTGCTCTGCTAAAGGCTAGTGAGGTTTCGTATTATCAATACATCCACATGCACTTTGCAGTCCCCTCTCTTTAGTTCAAGTGACTAAGGTCAAGGGGGTTTTAATTCAGCACCAACAGGCTCTCTGATCTGAAGTGTCTCGGTGGTGATTTATGCTGGCTCTCTTCAAGCCACGTAATGCAGCCTCTTCAAAGTTAATTAACATTGAAGAGGCTGCATTCATGTGTGGATATTGACAATTGCTGTTCAGTTTGCATCCTCTTCAGTGTCAGGAAACTGGCTCTTACATCATACTTATCTGCCTCTGTGGAGCCAGAATAACTGCTCTGTGAGACAGAGGAGAGGTCCAGCCCTGTGCCATTTGTTGTCAGTCCTATTGTTAGCTGACCTGTTGGTCAAACAGCAGCCTAATTAAAATGAAATAGAAAACGGGAGCTTTTGTCATCATGCAGGGGGATTATTTGGTGTTTAAGCGCAAATAGCCGCCAAGAGCACAGTAAAGCTCTGTGATTATAGCTGGATGCAAAACCTGATGTGACTCTTTACTGTCATTAATTAAGGATATTAACATATATCTGAGAGGGTGAAATTACAGCATGGCACAGGCTGTGATATCCCACAAACGAGCATAACAACAGAATGTAGTTTGTCTGTTCATGTTATATAATGTGACTGTATAGACATGCATGCTTCTCTGTGTACTTATACCTAGATTTAGTCCACCCGAGGACATGGAGCTCTAGGAAAAGCAGTTACCATGGGCTACATGCCTTTGTTCATGCATGCACTCACCAGCAGGTGTGTGCATGTGTGTGCTTGCACTGACCTGTCTTGACAACATTGACAACTATCCTGGTCAGCAGCTTGGAGTAGAGTTGGCTGTGCTGTCACTATGGAGAAGACATGTTAACCCTTAAGGGAGAATACATGTGTGTTTACACACCAGCTGCCCCCATACCTCACTACCACAAGGGTCCAAGATGTGAGGCCAGGCTCGCTGCTCTCAACAAAAACATCAGATTCTGGGAAGTAGGGATCGATCAGTGAAGACCTTAAGCTTTGATCTGATTGACCCAGCCCTGTGGGCGAGACTGAGGCGCCTCTCACAGGAAACTAGCTTTCACAATGGATTGTATTCATGTCACTATCACCAAGGCCAACTTCATAAACAATGGTTACACTTTTTGATGTAATTTTTGAGATCTGATTGTAAAGATCAGGTTGGTGTGTGGCCAATCTTAGCCGGGAATTTCATGTCTGTGTCTTACAGCAATGTGAAAAAAAATCTTAGTTTGTGTCCAGACCTGTCATTTAATGCATCCCGTCATGATCAGATGATTAACATTGCATTGCAGCCTATGTGATGCTGAATGATGATGAATCACATATCATTAAGAGATAGGTTCAGTATTTTTGACCCCAGGCCATATTACAATATTGATTCCAATCATTCATCACTGTACATAACACAACCTCACTGGCAGCTTTAGTGGTGAGAAACTTACCACAATGCTTCAGCTTCTAGATAGCCTTCAGCACAGTTCAACAGGACACTTGTTTTTGATTTCATAAACATTAATATCCTTTTTGAAAAGGGGAAACTCACAGTGAAGTCACATACGTCTTGAGACTGTCCACCCAAAAAGTGCGTTATAACAAATTTCATTTAGCATTTAAGATCCACACCGTTCTGCTACTAAGGCAGCTAATGCTATGTTTACTGACCTCAGAATTACTGTCTTAAATTTCAACAACATTGCATTCATGGTGTCATCTGAGGAAATTGATTCTCTTTTCTTTGGTATTCCTTGTGAAGTAAAATTCAGAGTGACTCCTTCTTGTGAGCGCTTGTTTTCCAAAAGTTCACACCACGAACATTGTGTGGTTGCAGGTCAAACATTTACAAGACGCGTACTCCAAGCTCTGAATTTCCATGAAAGCACGATTAGCTGCAGAAGAACAGACTGAATGCTTACGAGGCAATATATTATCATTAATGCTGAATACAACTTGTTAGAAAGCAGTGTTTGCACCTGTTTTCGGGTGGGCAATTTCAATAGATTTGACAGATTGTATTTCCTTCTTTCAAAAAGGACCTTTATAATGTTTTTTCTTTTTTTTTGGCTTAAAACAGGTGCCCAGTTGGACTGTGAGGGCTTGGAAGAGGCTGCAGCATAGCAGTAAATTTCTCCTTACTGGCAGTGAGGTTGTGGTGCATACGGTTATAAATGAGAAGTATCAACATTTTAATATGGCCGGGGTTGAAACATATCTATCCTTTGAACTTCATTTAGCACTATGGTTGAGGTCAGGCATTGAGTGGTATCTCACTAAAAAGAAAGTTTTATTTGTGTGAAAATATAACTTAAAATATGAGTGAAACTGGAACTCTGAACAGGAAATTTTCACTAAACTTCAAAATTCTCCTCTCATATTAAGAAACAAAAACTCTTGGTGGGTGAGGTCTCAGTTTTCCAGAAGCACACATTTCATCTGTAAATCACCGGTAAATCATTAAATCATTAAAGCATCTGGTTTTTCAAACGTCTGGTCTGGTAGCTTGTTGGACAACACACCGGCTTCCCGCTGTATATTTACCAGGCTCTTTGATGTCTTTATTTAGTGTAGCCCCTGAATACTTTTTCAATGTTTTTTCTCAATTAACCATAAAAGCCAAACAAAAATAAATGTGCTGTTTATTCAGGATGAGAACAATGAGGAAAGGCTCTGAACATTAGGCTCAGCTGGGTCTGCGTGAGCACAGCTCATCCGGCCTTGTCTGGGAAACACACACACACACACACACATACAACACACAGTCACAGGAGGGCTTAGAGGGACAGGATTGGGCCCCAAGCTGAGTGAGGAATGGAGGTCAGACATCGAGGAGGGGAAGGGGGTTCAGAGAGCAGACATAGCTGTAAG
>OMLB01034961.1:10655-26480 GCA_900302555.1 Myripristis jacobus | reverse complement strand
CATTCCAGCGCAGGCCAGCCTCACATCTTAGTTCCACATCCTCCTTGGTAAATCAACAGAGAGAGGGAGAGAGAGAGAGAGAGAGAGAGAGTGTAAGAAAGAAAAGAAGAAAGAGAGAATTCTATTTTCCACTAGGATGGCAAACAGTCATGAACAAGGCCAGCCAGAATATCTGCCTCAAATCACAGAAAAATAACTGCAGGTGTAGGTAATATAAGCTAGTGAATAAGCTGGTAGGTTAATTATCAAACTAAGTAAAATAAGTAAAGTAAGTAAAGTAAGTAAGTAAATTAAGTAAGTCAGTAAGTAAGATAATTAAACGACTCAAGTAAGTAAGTAAAGGTATATAAAGTCAACGAGTAAAATAATGAGGTAAAATAAAATAAGCCTGCGCTAAGAGAACTTTTCTGTGGCTGAAGCAACCACCATGGTGCATGATAACCACCATCCATGTTATGGCAGATTGCAAACTAAAAGCGATGTAAACTAAAAGAAACTTTAAAGATAAAATTCTGAGAATGTGTGTGCGTTATCACGTCAATATAGAAATGTCTGTAATTCATTTTCACACAATATTGAATGCTCCATGTACCGGGAACCAATCGTTCTATTTGCCATTGACTACAAAGCTTTCCATAAGGACAGAGTGTAAGTAAGTTTTGAAAATACAGTTTCTGAGGTAGAATCCTGAAGTTTTGGTCCATCTGTAAAGACAGCAAGATGTCTCGTGTTGTTTCACATGAATATTAGACATAGTGTAGTGAGTCACTGTGTAGTATAATTTACATTGAGACATTTTCATGCAATGGGGGCTAAATTTTTGATTAAATAAAAAAAATCCTAAAAGCAGCAGCACTGTTGTGTTTTGATGTCTTGAAATTGGGCGGAGTGATACGGTCTCTAAGGCAGAAAATAGTCCCTGGGGAGGCGTTTGCTTTACACAGCCAATGATCAGTTCTGTGGTTTATGAATGGTGACGACCTTGTTGGCCACAGAAGCAGAAGTTTATAAGGTGGGTGTTTCAAACAAAAATTCACATTTGAAATCCCAGGTATTTTGATTAGAATACTTGTATGATCCTTTAATTAGTCCTTTCATGAAAAAAATGTATGTAGTATTGATCGATTATGATGTAGCATATATCTGTTTTTTTGTTTTGTTTTGTTTTTAAAATTTGTTTTAAGATTAGGAACACAGCTACAGCACCATCATCAAGACTATTTGCCCCAAATTTGAGAGGGATGACATATCACCACAGGAGGTTTGCTTTTTCAGATGACTGGGCTACCACATGTTGCCACTGTGTATCACTGGAACAGTTTACATGTTGATGTCTGTAATGTTTGTGTTTAATGTGTCAGCCACCTGCTCCTCAGTCAGTTTGTAGCTGCCTCCAGGTGCGCTCCAGGTCAGAGTGAAGTTTCCCCCACGGTGAACCGGCTCTGATATGAAGTGCTCTCAGCCGCCTGCAGCTCGACTCGCAGCCCAGCCACCTCCTCCTCCCTGGCCTCCTGCTTTGCTCGTGCCTCTGCCTGCCAGTGCTGCAGCTCCCCCTGCACTGCATTCACTGCCTCCTGCTGGCTGGACCGCTGCAACACACAGTGGAATGAGGCCGTGGGTGACTGAGTGTGTGAGTTTGTGGGTGAAGTTGCTGTGAATTGCTGTGTTGTGTTGTGTTGTGTTTGTGTTGGGGACGGTAGGGGGACTGAGTGCGAACCCCAACTGGGGTTTCGGAGACAGCCAGATGCGCGCCAAACATCCCTACAGCTCCACTGGCACTTTAATGACACGAGCTCTACTGTACATTAGATTATTAGACTCCAGAGTACAATATCCCAGACGGGATAATATTGTTTTTCCTCTGGCTGATGATGCATTACAAAAATAAGGAATGGTGTAACAGATGTCTCTTGGGGTGAAAATAATAAATCACACAGACTCGTAACATGGTTGGGAAATGTGCGCCCACACAACACACCCACACCCACGAAACACTTCAGTGATTCATTTACTGTCTTTATTCCAATGGCGCAGCACGCCTGGAGAGCGAGGGAGAGGGAGAGGAAATGAAAGAGAGGGAAATGGGGGGAAAAAGCGATTAGTTTGCATTTAACTTGCAAACATCATTAAGGCCGCAGCACTAATTGTGTTGTTTTAAACAAGTGAAATCTGATAATGACTTCATTAGTGACTCAGTGTAATGATGACTCCGAGGGTTTGGAGAGAAACAGGGAGAGAGAGATAAGGAGAGACAAGGAAAGAGAGAGAGAGAGAGAGAGAGAAATAAAGTGTGAAGGGAAAGAGGAAGGAACAAATGCACTGAGGCTGTCTGTTGAATCACCGTGTCGATACATGGCTAACCACACACAAAAATGGCAGAAAATGATACATGCAGCAAAGTCGGCACAGACAGCCGAACAGGATAAATAGAAAAATAACAGGAGGACAGACATGGCTAAAGAGTGGCATATGTGTGTGTGTGTGTGTGTGTGTGTTTATAACTGTGTGTATGTGTCCTCTTTCATGCAGAGGAGGACTGCTTGAGGAGGGGAGAGGTCTAATCCATAATGTGGCAGCTCGCTGCATGGCTGCATACATTACTGCATCAATCAGTGCTAAGCTGCAGTGTAATTTTCTAACTCCCTATTTCTCTCCCAACCCCATCACACAGACAACACCCCATGGCTATTTCTGATGAGATTCAGAGCTGGAGAGAGGGAGCGGAGGGGAGGCGGAGGGGGAAGGGTGTTTATAGAGCAGCCTACCTTTCTCCCTCTCCCGCTCTTGTCCTCTCCTCTCCCTCTCTCCAACAGCTCTAGCCCCCTGATTAATTTCCAACTAGATCGCTTGGCCAGCAATATTATTAGCATAAAATTTCCATGGATCAGGCCCAGCAATGAAACACTTTCATCAAGCTGCTTGTCAAACACAAAATTTCAAATCTCATTTTGTTTCTAATATCATTTTCATACCGGGGGTGTGCTAGGGAGAGGAATGAGGGGCTGAGGAATAGAGAGAGGGAGGCAGCTGAGGTGGCGGTGCGGTGTTTGGTGGGGGGTATCAGAGGGCTGTTATCCCGGAGATAAACGGAGTCATCAATCAAAATTAAAAGAGCACTAGGGTTGGAATGAGATTCTGCACTAGCATGCACACGCGCTCGTACACACGCACGTGTAATGGGCCAACCAACCAAGGTCAGTGCTGGGTGGATGGGTGGGGTGGGGTCCACGGGCTCGGTCTGAACTCTAAAACAAAAGATCAGTAGCTGAGACACGAGCTCTCAGCGCAGCCCTTCATCTTGTGACGCTTTTGGCATCGTCACCTGCGCGCATCCATCATGCCGCACCAGACCACCACAAACTCATAAAACACTTGTCCATGTGCTCCTCTCTGACAGCTCTCGCAATAAATAATTCTTAACATTGCTTTGATTACAAGATATGCAAAGCGTTCACTAATACAGCCGTCCCCCTCCCCCAGCACCAAACTGTACCATTAATTATGAAAAATAACAGAGGAGAGCAGAGGGAGTTTCAATTTAATAAGGATACAGAATCAATGCAATTTAATCAATCTCAGCTAATTAAAAAAAGCTATATTGTGAAACAATCAAGGTGCATAAACAAGATTAAAATGAATGAATTGTGCCGAGAGCACTGCACTAATTAAATGATACTAATTGTCATTCCATGGCTGTGGGCTGTTTGTTGACACTGTGGAGGAGAGAGCATGACACGCCTGACCACCCTCATGAGACCCACTCCCACCACATCTTTAACAGGATTCATTAGGCTGAACGTGCACAGGGCCCAGTGGAGGGCCGGCTCTTCACAGTTCACTCTTTCTCAGATATGCACAAAGTTTTAGGTTGGCCAGGCAGAACGCATTATCACGGTGTGCTCCTTTCATCATACAGCCAGGGTCGACTGAAAAGCTGCATGAGTGGTTTAAACTTTTTTTTGTTACCGCGCAAGCAGACACCACATGAAACGTTCTGGCCCAGGAACCATTAAGAAAAATCCATATTTGAAGTCATTAGTGTTTCTGAAATCTCCGACTTCCATTTTGCAATAGTATTTTTTATTCTGTCACCTGCATTAGTTACTGCGCTTTAAAATGTAACACCGAATGGACCAAGTGTATTCTGAAATGTAGGGCAAAGGGCATGCCTATAGTAAGATCTGATGTCCATTACAATCTCTCTAATTCATCCACACCATAAGTGGCTATGGTCTGCATGTAAAATGATTGGCGACATGTATGCATAGTTATTATTCCAATCATTCAAACCTGGTGAGATGTGATTTGTGGCTATTACTTCTTGAGTAAAGAGTGCGAAAAAAAAAAAAAATCGTTTTCCCAATTGTATGTCTAAAATACCTCCCTTGTGTGGGATTATGCTTGATATGGTGTAAGTTGTGTTAGTTTCTGTGATGTTGTTAGCATTTCCATGAATGCAGAAAGAGTGTGAGGTTTGAGAAACAGAGATAGAAATAGGATAAGAATGAGGAATGTGGACTGGATAACATGCTTTCATCAGGTATTTGTGAGATATTAAAGGACAGATACAAAAAAATAATAAATCATTAATTCATATAGCACTTTAAAGGACAGATTGCTTTTCTATCAAGATGATCGAGACAGATTCATTCATGGAGATAAATGAAGGACTTACAGGAAAATACTTCAAGCAAAAGAAAAGGAAAATTATTCATGCAAAAAAAGAGGACACTGGTAAAACAAAACACATAGCCACAAAAATTGAGGTAAGATATGAGAAAGATATAAGAAATGTGATGGTACATAAAGAAACAGCCCTACAAAATTATGACATTTACATCAAATGCTTTCTCACGAGAGCGTCATGACGATCGTGCCACGACTGATGAAGGCAGTTAAGGTGATATGCTTCATGTTTCCCAACGACTGACAGCCACTGCTCTTTGGCATGTGGTGACTGTCCTAAGTGTGTGTGTGTGTGTGTGTGTACTCTATATGCAAATGTGTAACTGTGTTTGCATGTTGCACCTGCAAGACACAGCCGTCCCCTTCCTGCTGCCTCTCCGGCTCCACGGCCTCCTCTCTCCCTCTGACCTCAGCACCTCCTCCCGCTCTGCCTGCACTGACAGCTACACACCTGCAAGCAGAGAGACAGTCAAACCCAATGGCCAGAGTGAACGGAGACCGCGCACCCACATGCACTTTTTAGGGTGCGAGAGCGCGAGTGCACACACACACACACACACACACACACAGACACACACACATACATTTCTTGCACATTTGATGCTAATTGGAATTCTATGTCTGTGAGCGGTTTGTGACACAAGGCTAGTGCCGGTGCCACAGAGACGCAGACACTCATGCATCCTTGCCGGCACACACAAACACACTCATTTAATGTTCAGTGAATCGTTATCACCTATCAGGAATAATTGCTGCATGTCTGTGCAAGTGTGAAATTGAACAAAATCCCACTCCATATAATTAAAGAAAACACTGCGAGCGCACAATAACACCGAGAGGCCAGGGGAGCGAGAAGGCATGGATACAACCGAAGGCAACCACAGCCTATTATGTTCCTTCTCTATCTGAGCCTCCGCCTGCAGTCCAACCTGTAGAGTCCTGTCCGGGTGTTCAGAGAGAATCTGATTTCCTCTCATATCACTTTGTGTTACCTTAGCTCTGCCTCCAAGCAAGCCTAACTGCAACTTTTGGAAGAGAAAAAAAACAAAACAAAAAAACAAAACAGAGTTTATAGAATCATCCTCCATTCTCTCCCATACTCTTCTCACCTCCAAACATCCACTCACTCATCTCTCTATGTGTCTGTCTTTCTCTCTCTACCCGTCTGCTTAGATGAAAATGACATCTCTCTGTGAGTCTAAGAAAACGCCATATAAAGCAATTACTAACAAGCCTGATGTGCCCCCCTCCTTTCCCTTTGTGTAGAGGGGGTGCAGGGAGGGGGGGGGGCAAGTGCCCTTCAGCAAAAATGAATTTTCCAATTGCAGTTAGTTCTTCCATGAATAAATAAACAAATGAATAATTGAAAGGAGCAACATAAATAAATAACATCACAAACATTTCGCAGGCACTCATAAGTATTCTGCAGATAACTCGGGCTGCATGCTAATGATAAAAACAGTACATGTAGCAGGTTGAGATGCATTATTCACCGCTCTGCTCTAACCCAAAATTAAATAAATAAAAATCTCTCAAGGAACTCAAAACATCCTCTCAGCATTGAAGTGACAGGCCTGTCCCATTTATAACTCACAAGGACACTCTGGGAAACAAATAACTGACCAGTCAGACGCAAATAGGAATAAATAAACCAGGAGAGGAGCTGGCGGCCATCGACAGCTCCTCCACAACTTCGCTCTTTGGTTGAGATGAAAAAAAAAAAAAAAAGAAAAAAAAAAATCAAAACTAACCAGTCGACTTTTAAAAAGTTAGGTAAAGACACAAGATGTCCTCGGTCTTGTAGTGAAGGAGTGCACACTAACAAGGTGATGAGTTGAAATCCTCTGCTGAATGGATATCAAGGCAGCTGCAGACTACAAATAAATCCTTATTTTCATCTACAAACAAGAAACGTTTTCCTTCTGACTTATGATAACAAGGAAAAATGAAAGGGTCATGAAGATGTTGGACAAAGAGTTAAAACAATATTACAAAATCTGTTAAACTGGAGTTGTGCGGGCCTGAACGGACTGCAGGTGTTCCTGGCTGATCCTAAACGTCATGGTGAATTGCAGCACCTGTCTGAACTGGCAGCACTGGGAGCGTTGGGTGCAAAACGACAACCACATCGCTGCTGTTGCATTTCATAAAATGTTATGGAAACGAACAGTATAAATCATGAGTAAGCTCTAAAATGAGTGTGAATAGTAAATGTGGAGGGAAGTTGAGGACCCTGCTGCGACTCTTGTTGACCTCACTGCACCACTGGCTCAGCTGATTCAGGCGCCGGCGTGCGTTCTCCTGCCTCGTCACCCGAGAGGCCAGCTTCTCCTCTTCCTTTTCCGCTGTCTCGCTGTCTCCCGTCTCACGCCTTCTCTCAGTGCACCTGTCGTCCTGCAGCACACAACACAATGCATTTAAGGTCGCTACATCCTGAAATCCAATCCAATAACAAAACTACAATTCAAATAAGATGCAAATGAACTTACCTGTTTTTGACTTTGGCGCTGGCGTCGCTCAAGCTGGGCCATCACCTGTCGCAGTGCATCCTGGCTGTCCTCCTCTCGGTGCTGGAGTTTCCTTTTAATCTGATAATCCCGAGTGTCTGCTCTCACTGGCAATCTGCGGGACAGTTAAAAAACGCTCTCAAACACATGGTCTGCGGTGTGGCGCAGTGAGAACCGAGCGCGTGCTTCTTGTGTTGTGTTGTAATGGCTGCACCATCCCAAAAGTGGCCCTCACAATTAGCACTCTCAGAAATGCACGAATCAATATGTTTATTTGATGAGTATTTCTTCTCCTTCAATCAACTATGGAGACAGACCATTTGAGAGCAAAAACACCCCAAAATAATTAAGGGTTGTTGCTGATTGAAAAGAAAAGTCAGCCTGATTACTAAACACAATTTGTACTGATGTGTTTTAGGGAAATGGGTTAAATTTTGTATGAAATTTGTACGAAATGTATGTGGCAATAAGGACATTTTTAACAGTTTCCTTCTGTGTTTTAGTAAAAATTATCATGCCTATCTTGGATATATAAAGCTGAAATGATAGTTTTGCGATTGCATGATGAGGATGTGACTATCTATAACAATGGGAAAAGAGAATGGTGGAGCAGTGTGAAGCTACAAACAGAGACAGTTTATATATGGAGACAGTCCACCTTCAAGAGTGTGTGAGACGACACAGATGCTAAAACTGGGTCAAACAGAGTGAAATACACAGCGGTCAATGGTCATTCCTCTGTGCTTAGATAAATGAAATGTTTTTTGTTGTCTGGTTATGCATCCCGTCGACACCACATACCCTCAGTGCTAATGGAAATCTGAAATTGCCATCATTTTACAACCATCAGTTTCATGTCAGTTCATAATTCTGGGCCGTATAACAATGACAGTAATAGCCGAGTTATTGGTGAATATATGGAATAAAATATAGTGATAATTTTTGGTACATTTAGCCTCACTGACCTCCAGATACTCCACTCTGTTTGGCAACTGCTCAGCACTGCCCCCAATGGACAAAATACTGTATTGCACTTTTTTTTTTTTTTTTATGTCTCACAGCAGTCGGTGGCTGTGGTTTGGCTTTCTCACTCTATAGGCTTTTCTTTAATGTTGTTCAGGTGAAAATTTAACAATTCCAGACACATCAAAACCACACAGTAAACCACATCAAGGCAAATCTATATTGTACCACAGGAGTTCCTGATAAATGCAGGCCTCATTCTATCACCAGCTAGAGAAATATAGGCAAAGGTGGAGATTATGGAGAGGCAGTGTTGACTGGGAATTTAAATGATGATTACTAATCTCAGTGTATTAGAATAAAGAATAGCACATCAGCAAACACACAGGGAAACTGCCCTTTGTCCTCTGTGTGGCTCATTTTCCACAAAGCTCATTAAGGGATACTGTTAACATGCTTCCTAAGCACAAAATGTTAATTAAAAACACAAGGCTAATATGCATTTTAACACCATGCTTCTGGACGGTGTGGAAAAAGGGGAGGGAAAAAAAAAAACTCATTTCCCGTGTGGGTCTGCTGATTGCAGTCTGATGTGGTGCTGCAGTTAATTAGAACCCCGTGATCTGATGTGATGAGGGGGTGACCGCAACACACACTGCCACCAGCGCCCCACCCTCGCTGCAGTCTCCTTGACTGCAATCACCCTCAGCCACCATTCTATATTACCTCCCTAGACCAGACCTCTGCGCCCCACCATTTTGAAATGGGCCCCATCCAGATGCGGGTCCCGTCTTGTTGTTATCTCCACTGCTACCCTAGACCCCTTTCCTTTCACAATCTTCAGCTCTGTGTCCCACCCTGTCCCGCCTGCTGGGGCGCCGCCAGGGATTTTGGGTCCCATGAAAAGATAAATCATTGGCCCCCACCACCTCAAGAACCCAATTACAAACACAACACAGAGGCTCTCTGGATGCTAACCTTGTGGCAAAAACAAGAAAAGAAAAAAATAAACTGCTAGTGTTATTACTGTATTGTTAATGAAATATTCTATGACTGATGAGAGATGAGTGATTTAATATTGAAAAAATGTGCCTGATGTTCGCCTGACCAGGTCACTGCCAATTCAACATGCTCAATCAGCCAAAAACCCAGTGACAGGGGTCCAACCAGTGTCAACGGTGCAGTACACACCACAAAAAATAAGGCCACAAACACTGACTTGTCCAAACACTGGAGGACGTCAGACACCTGTACCTCAGCCTCCATAACACCACTTCACCAAGCAGGTGGGTTTTGCAAAGTTTTTTTCTTTCATCCAGATCACATATTTCACCTTCAGGTCAAGTGGTGTCACAAATGCAGCGTTTTCTCTGATGTTCTCCCACAGTAGTCTCTCATTACAACTAAACTATAAACACAAGTCAAAATCCAACTCAAACGATGAATCAGAAATGTATCATATTACACAGGATACAAAGTTACGCTGAGGTTAGGACTTACTACCTAAAATGTAGAGCAGTGGTGACCCGGCTGCAGCTATGCCGATCGAAAAACTGACCAGAACACAGCCAGTAAAATCACTGGCAAAGACAAATAAATAAACAAAAGACGAAAGGCAAAAACACTTATCCTGCATTTATGAGGACCAGACAAGATGCAAGACACAACAAATTGTGTCTGACACGTTTTGCTTAATCTGAGTCCCTTTGGGAGGTGCTTGAAAGTTGTAAGAGCAACTAGAAATGTGTCTAAAAAAACTGTCTAAGTTCCAGTTCAAGTTCCTAAATTGGTGTTTTTTTAACTACGAAATTTAATCATATTTATTTTAACATGTTTCATCTTATTTTAGTTGCTTCTTCTTTTGCCATGTTTTTTATTTGCCGCTCATTTTACTAATTTCTTTCTACTGTATTCTGTGTTCTTACCGTATACTGTACTGCATTCTGTTCTATTCTAGACCTCAGAAGCTTGTAGTGCTCCCTCCATCACCGCCACGACCCATCCTACAGCCGCCTGTCCCCCGTCAGGTCCTCAGTAGCCCTCTCTGTTCCTAATCCAGGACAAAACACAGAGGATCAGGAGCAGCATGAGAGTTGCCACAGTAGATTACTGATCAATGGCCTTAGTTCTTGTACAGTCAATGACAGTACATCTATCAATAATCCCATTAGTCAGTGAGATGGTTACACAGAGTATCAGTTAATAAATGCACATTCACATTCCTATCAGTCAGTACAAAGATACGCAGAGTATACAGCGCAGACATGTGAAAACACAGCTCGCTCTTAGTCCCAGATTCTGCTTTGGACTAATATGGTCTGTGAGCGGAGTCGCTCTCCCGAGTCACAGCGTGCTCCCTCGACATTAAAACAACACGTTTGTAACAGCTCTGATCAGTTTTGCTAAAAGACACTCAAAGAAAGAGGGCTCTTTTTTTTTATGAACTGACAAACTCACACAGTGACAGGATCAGCACATAAAAGTCCATACGAATGAAATGAACGAGTGTTCGCCGGGTGTGAAAATATACTGCGGCGCGCACCTCTGCAGACCCTTCTATTAATCAACCTGTCTGCACTTTGTTTTGAGAGTAATCTCGTCCAACCACCAGAGAAGCACTCAGCAGTAAGTGGCGCTTGGCTGTGCTTTGAAGGCCATGGTTTATTGCCGTCCCAAAGCACAGCAAGGCTGCGCTGTAAAAACACATCATCTCGGTGCTGAACACTTGCCTGAGGTTATACACCTCACACACGCCGATCTAGCACGGGCCCGCAGACCACCTAAACCAACCCTGGCCTCTCACACTCTTAGATACAGCATATATCTCTGTTCCAGTCCTGTGCTGGACTCTGGCCTTTTTTCTACTGTTATGCAACGAGGCAGTTTCCTTCTCTGGCACGGGGCATTAGCAGGAGAATGTGCTCACCTTCATTAGAGAGGACTAACAAGGCCATGCCCTGTAGTAACTCCCTCCCAAACACATACACACATCAAAGAAGAAAGGCGTTAAAGAAGAATAGCAGAGCATGACAATTTTAGAAGTAAGTAACTTGGGTTTTTAAGAAGCAGCTGCTGGGCTGAATGTGAGCAGGCTCCTTAAGGGGGGCAGCTGCCGTACTGACAGCCGGCTGAGCTCACAGCACATATCCACCGCGCGGCTGGCCACCTCACTACAGAGGGGAGAGGCCTTGTGAGACAGATTTCTTTTTAACTGACTTCTTTGAGAGCATCAAGGTGACAAAAAGGCAGTCGGGGTGTGTGCGTGCATGCATCTGAGCGTGTGTCTTTGTGTGTAGACTGTGCATGTTGACAAGCCCGAGGGCCGGACCTTGTCCTTCAGCGGCTGCTGCTCCTCCTTTAGCTTCTCTTTCCACCTCTGTTTCACAAAGCTGGAACACAAACACACACAGACGGTAGATGAAGTAAGAGAAGAGGGAAATTAAATAGAGAGGTGTCTAATTTTGAGTGAAGTCCCATTCATTTTCTTTTTTTTTTTTAATAACTGATTGTAAATTGCACTGCACAAGCAGGATGTGGTTCATATTAAGTGCAATGCGTGCTAAACTGTATGCAAACCATGGAAGACAAGACTCTCTAGTGATCCTACCTTAGTCCTTTCAATCCAAATGAACCTGGTTTCCACTGGTGGACAGTAAAGATCACTTGCTTTTTTTGTAATTGCTTAGGGCACACTTATTGTCAATGTAGATATTTATGAAAGTATTGTTATTTTAAAGCAATTTGTTTTATTAGGTGTGTTTTTAGCATCCTGCTTTAAGTATTCTCAATATTGCTCATTTTGAAATTATTTAATATGCAGGCCCACTTCTACTTGTCACTACTATGTAATCTCTATTTTAACCTATTGTTGTTTTATTATATGTGTGTGTGTGTGTATTCTTCTCTTTTCCCTCTGCTTTTCTTGGATTTATTCTGTTTTTCTTTATTTTATTATTTTTTTAATTTGTTGTCACTGATTAAGCACTTAGGAAACTCTGTTTTTAGATATGTACTACATAGATAAAGGTTATTCTATTCTATTCTGCTCTATTTTTCTTTATTCTTCATCCTGTTTTCAGGGGTGGCCAGGGATGCTGACCCCTCCTGCTCGCCCCCCTTCCTCTTGACTGGACCTACGGTGAAAGGCATCTGAAACTTTAATAAAACAAAGTACCTCTTTTCTTTACTTGACCTCCTCAGGAATACCTTTTTAAATATTTCAATATTAGAGTGACTGAAATTTACAGAAAGAGTGAAAAAGTGCTGAAATATTGAAGGGCAGCTGGGGAGTGGTGAAGTGGCAGTGCAGGGAGCGAGGCTGTGTGTGCGCAGGTGGGAGCGACTATGCCACAGGACGAGGCTGGTGCGTATTCTTTCTCTGGGAGCCCTGGGCTTCATTAACGGCAGCCAGGCCGGCCCCTCCCTTACAGGTGACATGGAAGAGCCCAAAGTTGCAGGGAATTAAGCTGAGCTGACTGCAGGGACGCGAGAGCCTCGGTGGTAAACAGAAGATATTACTCATCTGCTCCGGCAACTGAAATTAAATTTCAAGCTGGAAAAAAGTGAAATTCTCTGATGTGTGCGCCTGGTGTGTGGTGAGTGGCTGGATAGGCACAGTAAGACAGATCTGAAGATGTGATTGCTCTTAAATGGGTGACCTCTTCCCTTTCACAGGAAAGAAAGAAGACGTTGCCGTGAACCTCTCTGTGAGCACAAAAACGGCATACATGAATGCAACATACATTCTTCAAGGAAACGAAGATTGAATGTTTTCTCTCTGCAACCCAGATGAAAAGAGCCTGTGACCCACATCTTAAAGGTAGCATATGTGGCATAGCTGTAGCACCTCTTATAACAGATGCCTTTTTTCCCCCCTCAAAAGCAGGAGGTCAAGGGTGTCAAGGCACGGAGGCCCACAGCACTCCCAGCTTCTTCTTCTTCTTTTTTTTTTTAAAGTCTATGTCTTTGAGCTCAATCAAAAAAGGGATGAACAGTAAGAGAAAGCAAAATGGGGCAAGAGCACTGCTTGTGCAGTCAAAGGTACAGTAAGTAAGTAATTTATTTTTTCAAGGTGCCCAGACTTCTACAAAACATAAAAGAGAAGCACATTAACATAATGAGAGCAGAAGAGCGAATACAATACACCTCCCTTTGTGTCAGTCAGTGTCCAAACCAAATACGAACACCAGCCTGCTCATCAGACATCACAGCTCATAAACATACTTTTAACAAATAAATTAATTAAATATAAAGCGACCTCATATGCTGCTGATAAGCACAAACTGAGCTGGATGAAACACTTTGTCTAAACAGGTACTGAAGGGCATTGTGCAGCAACCTTTAAGAAAAGCCCACATCTAAGATTGTGATATAATAGACAATAAAACAAAAAGTGCTTTTCATTTTCAACCTCTCTCAGGTTGCACAGGTGACACTTTCTAATCTCCTCTGGAACTGAATGGAAGCGTCCTGTTTCCACTGCCAGAGGCAAGATCCCACGTCTCTGCTGGGCGCAGACACACCTCTGTCAGGTTAAGGGTGACATAGTGCTCTGACTGGTAAAAAAAACAAAAAAAACAAACTCTTAATCAGACTGTACATTCTTAATTTTGGTTTACACAAAATTTCTTCTGAGCATTTGTTTATAATTCTCAAATAGTATTGGAAAGTCCATGTGTGCGCTTAGATGTAATGGCAGACTCTTCAATTCTTCTGCTGCAAAAAAAAAAAAGAATTACCTTGATATATGCATTCATGTGTGTGTGTGTATGTGTGTGTGTGTGTGTGTGCCTTCTATCAATAGGCAGGGCACTGGCCTTTCTTTGCAACTCTTGTCTCTCAATCTCCAGCAGCGCCCTTGGCCCGTCTGTCTCCACCTGTAGCACGGAAAACTGTTCTTCTCTCTGCTTCTTTGCTTCCTCCTCCTCCTCAACACACACACACACACACACACACACACACACACATGAAAAGAAGGGCTTAGGGTGCAGAGGTGAGGCATACAGAGGATTGAAGCAGTCTGTTTTTAAAGCTGTCAGCGGACCTCGCTTTTGCATAATACATATCACACCTCGGAAATGATCCATTAGCAGGTTACAGCATGAGAGCTTAGAAAATAAGCTGACAAGATACTGCCACAGCAGACGCGCACACACACACACATACACAGACACAGGCAAACACACACACACACACACACACACACTATCCTCCACTTGTACTGCCAAATGAGAGGGAGGGATTGTCCCTGTGGAGCAGATCAGGTCTGGCTGCAATCAAAACCACTTTTGCTGGACTGCCTTCTAGGCTCAAACCCTACACTCTGCACTCCCAACTGTCTCCAGAGAAAGAGCAAAAGACAAAGTGTGCGAGAGGAAGAAAGAGAGGGAAAAAGAGAGAGAGAGAGAGACAGAGACAGAGAAAGCACAGATGAGAGGAGAGGAAGCAACGACAAGAAAGAGAAAAGGCGAGTCACCACACCCCCCTGCACTTCTAGACACTGATTTATAATTTTAATATCTCTAATTTCCACAGCAGCGCCCATTTTCCAAATGTCATTTTCCAATTTATGTCAAACCGTGTGACCATTTTTCTTAATACAGCTTATGACAAGCTCGGTGGCAAGGCGGATATGCAATTCAGATTGAGTGTTTTACAGGCACGGCAGCAGACACACTGGGGTGTTTGTGTGTTTATCTTTATCAGTGTCTGCTCAATATTTTGGAGGGGCAAGACTGCAAGCGTTACACAGGGGAAAAATTGGATTTACTGCAAAAAAATATGCCTTCAGGGAACAAAGCCATAATTCTGTCATAAATCTAATAATTACAGTTATCATAATAAGAATTATGATGGTGGCAATGATAATATATTAAAATATGCATTAACATTAAGCTTGAAATGGAATGTGGGCTGGCTTCATGGTCATTACATGAATATTGATGTTAATTAAAACATAACCTCCCTTTTTATGTAACACTCTATCTTGGCGTAATGGTAAGAGTTGGACACGATGGAGAGCTAGTTGGAGCAGAATTTATTGCTGGTGATTTTACCCTGTGGGTGGCGCTGTGGAGCTCCTCTCTGGCGCAGTGCGGGTGGACTGCAACGCGGCTTGCTCCGGATCAAACTCCCCTTCTCCCCCGGACCGGCCGTAGCCTCGCCTCCTTGACCTGGAGCGAGCAGAAAAATGGAAGATGACCACGTAATCAAGTGCCCTGGTGATACAGCGGGGGAACACAGCAGATTGAGATTATGACATGTTGGCTCCCTCAACAGCGTCCTGACAATATTAACAGCATCACACAGCACAGAGCTGAGGCTGAGGCACGGTGACTTAAGAGTCTGGCCCTTGGCTCTGAGAGGATCTGACTCAGGGTTGGCGGGCCCTGTAATGTAGCGAGGAGAAAGATACCATCAGTCCTGCCTGCCCATTCATCAGCTGCCCACTGTGAAAGCTCAAAGATCCATGCTGGCACTGAACATGCCCTAATGGCCCTTAATGATTACTGAAATCTTAGTAACTGAGGATGCCTTCGCTGACTGAGACCGTGTGGGGTAAACCTGTCTATCGTGTTGTGATAGTAAGACCTGGTGGGGGTGATCTGGACAGTCTCAACACTCCTCTCCTCTCTCAGTCGACCGCCAATCGACTCTTTGTGAGTGGCGG
>OMLB01034961.1:0-10635 GCA_900302555.1 Myripristis jacobus | reverse complement strand
CCCGCCAGCGCATGTTCCCTACTATTGAAAAAAGGGTAAAAATAACAGGAACAAGTTGTCGGAAATGAAATTTCAATTCATCCAGTCCCTTTATACACTGGTGCGAGAGCCTGCCGTCGAGAGGGAGGGATCAATAGTGTTTAGACAGCAGGGCAGATTTTCTAAGCGCCGGATCAATAGGAAGGAGAGAGGAAAAAATACCCTGGCTTTTCTTTGGCTGTTGTAGTAAATACGAACAAATCAGTGGCCTTAGGCTAAATGGATTGACCAGCTGTTTCCGAGTTCTGTGCTGTAAATAAAGATCCATTCTGAGGTGTGGAACGGAGGCCCAAAGGGGAGAGTGCCACTGTTCATGCTGGCCCAGGCCGGGCTGGCTTGGACACACAGCTGTCTAGATCAGGGGACCAGGGACCAAAGGAGGGAGAGACAGCAGGGAAGAGGGTGCACTGTGAGGAGGCTTAAAGGACCCGGAAACATGTAGGACTGGTAATAATGCCAACAGAGAAACCCAAATTAGGCCACACTGGTTTCTCTTCCAGGAACTTCCTTTATGTTGTCATGATAAAACAGGCCACATGGCCTTTTTTAGAATTGTTGCTATTGGTGAATAGTATTTTTCTGTTTATTTTACCACACCTTATCTATGGACAACACTGAAAACGCCACCACAAAGACAGGGATATTTTTCCAGTTTCTCATAAAGGAGTGATCTAATAAAAAAGCTAGATTGGCAATGGCTAGACTGGCAATAGACTGCAAATATGACTTTTTTGCTAACTAAAAAAAGAGCCACTATATGACGCACGAGACTGGTCTGTGACATGTGGCGGGTCAAATATCCCCAGCAATATACTGTGCTAATCAGAGGGCAGGATCATGACAGAATGACTGATCACCTGCTTGCTTTGCCTCACCTCTGGACTTATTAAAGAAAAACACCACAGGCCATGCTTTCACAAAACTCATTGGTCAACCACAGTGGAGAAAGTGATGGGTGAAATTCATCACCGAAAGCTCCTCAGCCCAAACAAAACACACACTGGAGGACCAAACAATACAAGACCTCTGGTCATTACTGATTGCTTCCAAACTCAGTAAGAGGACACATTAAAGGACAAATGAGTGTGTAAAAGGATGGCTGTTGACTCTCGCTGCAGGGCTGACTAGGGAGAACGGGACAGGAGGGAGAAATGGTTGGCTTGGCAGTGCTTGCAAATATTAACTGGGGTTGAGTAAACCAGAGCATATGACTCTGGAACTCTGAAACTCTCTTTCCTGGTTCCTAAGAGCAAAGGGTCACGGCAGAGAGCAGAGAACTCCAGACAAAAAAAAAGCAAAACACCAGCATGAGCTATCGGTAAAGTTTTGGGCCACCATGAGCCACTAGAACCGCATCAGTGCTGTTTGGCATAGAGTCTCCAAGTCTCTGGAGCTCTACTGGAGGGATGGAGCTCCGTTTTTCCAAGAAATATCCCACATTTGGTGTTTTGATGTTGGTGGTGGGGAGGTCTGTCTAACACTTTGCTCCAAAATCTACCATGGGTGTTTAACTGGGTTGAGATGTGACTGTGAGGACCATAGTAGATGATTTTAATGATTTTTTTTTAGGATAGAAATACAAAGAAATAGCCTTGCAGTTAAAGAGAGCATTAGAAGTCTGCAAGAAATGAACAGCATGAACTGAAACCCTTCCCCTCTCATTATCCTTTTTTTATCCAACATGCATCCTATGAAACAAAAAAAACTGGTTAGGAGACCTAGCAATCTTTTCCTGAGACAGAAGAACTGTGTACCAGATTATTAAGAAAAAAACAAGACAAAACAAAAAAAACAACAAAAACAAGGGAAAGTGTGACTGTGACTGTTATACATGAGAACCCCATTTTGACCATAACTTGGCAAATCTGTTCATTTGTAGGCAAAGTGAAAAAATAATTTTTTCCATGACATATACTTCATTAACTACATCTGTTCATTCCTCTTTTGTGGGGGAGTCAGGAAGCAGCCAGTGCCTAGAAATGTATTTTTTTCCCCTTACAAGCAAATATCTGAACACCAAATAAATACTCGTTAAAGTACCCTGAATGAAAGTCACCTTTCCCTAAAATAAAAGTGCAAAACTGGAAAGGTATTTTCGTTTTAAATATTCCTTCCAATACGCCTTGCATCTCTGGCCAGAAATGCCTTATTACTAGACATTCCCAATATACATGCCAGTGATTGGCTTCCTGGCTCCCGCACAGTCTCCGGCACTTTGAATCCTCTCCTGTAAAGTGTGGCTTTCTGCTTAGGGGTAATAAAAAAAAAAATCTAATTAGACACTACCATCCAAATTCTCTCCATGAATGCGAGTTGGTGCACTTATATTGAAAGTCACTGTAGTTGTAGCATTCCTCCTTAGAGGTCTCAAAGTTACCTTCGTTTTCCCATTTATTTTTAACATCCTCTGTGGAATGAGATTTTTTTTTGGTCATGAAACCCTTATACAGTCTGGATATAATACCCCTGTTTAACTCTGACCAATAGGCTCCTAAAACGTCTTTCATCACTGGATCATCAATGATTTACCTTCTTTTCATCCTCTGCAAAGTGTTCAGTGAGCCCTCATCCCATCAGGATAAATAGGTTTCATCATGGGACAAAGTTGATCACTCAGGATAACTTTGTATTGATTTGCAGTGAGCCTTCTCTCTAAGGGGACAAGTGGAAAATGCCCCCCACAGCATAACAGAGCCAGCGGACCCCCTCAATGTAGGGAGTCCAACAATAACATTCACCTGGTGGACGCCACGAATGCACTCACCCACTTGTCCAGAATCTGGTGAAGGGTGTCTCATCTGACCACATCACTTTTTTCCACAACTAGAAGAGTGCTTTTTGCATCAATGAAATCTCAAATGCGCATTTGCCTTTCTAATGAGGGCTTTAGGCACTGCAGCCCTACTATAATATCTATGTGCAATATCCTTTGGAAGAACGGAGCCCCATCCCTCCAGTAGAGGTCCAGAGAATTGGAGAATCTATGCCAGTGACCAGTGAAGCTGCTCTAGCGGCTCACGGTGGCCCAGCACCTTAGTAACACATGTCATGTTGGTTTTTTCCTATAATTTGTCACATGTCTGTATTTACCTCTGCTCTTGGCCCACCTACAGTATACATACTGCAAAGTCCGCTGTTCACTCTGTCTAAGTGATTTATAATTGGCCTCATTCTGTGACTCTGTAAGGGTTTTGGCCTGAAAACCTGCAGTATGGTGGTTGTCGTAGAGGCACTCTGCACTAACAGATCTCACAGGCAAACCTACTATTGCAGTCACATAATGGACACAGACTCCTCAGAAGAATACATAAACAGAGCAGCTAGACATGTAGTAGGACTCATTTGAGAGCAATTTCGCAGTGTAATTGAGGCTTTGTGTGCATGTGTGTGTGCGAGTGTGTGTGTTTGTCCGCTGTACCTTTCTCAGATAAAGGTCACCCTATATTGTGCATTTACTGAATCTCAGGCTGAGCAGCAGAGGTTAGAGCACAACTCATTGACTTCCTGAACACATTACCTTAATGATGCCATTCCTCACGCCTCCATTTCAACACATTTAGAGATGGAGCAGTTAGAACATCTATTAAGACATTCTAATGTCTCCCCCAGCTATTTACCCACTGCGTTGGCACAAAAGGGTACCCTGAATTAAGTGTGACAACTTTAACTCATTTCCCTTTACAAACAGACAGAAAATACATAGACAAAGTCATCATGTAGGACTGGTCATTAAAAATTTACAGCACAGCTTTCTGGCTTTCCTGGAAACCCTTGTCTGTTTTTACTTGGTGATAGGATTGTTTTTCTTTCAATATTAAAATGTTCCTCATGACAGACTGCAAAGCTGTTAAGGCTGCTTGCTCTCTTATTTCTGGCATCTGATCAAACCTCATTTACTCGGCTGGGGGATTGAATGAAATGTCTGATCATTAACCCCATGTCTGCCTCTGGAGGTGGGGGGGCTGTTTACCTCTTGTACGTTTTCTCTTTTGGGTGTTTACCCCCAGTTTACGCTTTTGTTTTCTATGTGAATCACCAAAAATGCAAGCTTTTTCCATCACCTCCTGTTTAAGTGCAGGCTTAACCAAATCTCAAGCAAATGATGGAAGATTATCAAAGTTGTTATACTTGATTATTTCAATTTGGTGCTACAAGAAACATACTAGAATCTATAGTTGCAGATGATTTCATGTGAATGTTTTGACATATATTTTCTGTACGTGGCAACCTACATAGAAATAGATTCCAGTGTAAAAACTGCAAAACTCAGAAATATTGGGGGGGGTAGTGTCCTTGAATGCCAAAAGCCATTTACATTCCCTGTCAGTTTCACAAGTCAAAAGAGAAAACGTTAATTCTAGGCGGGGGATTCTTCCCAGTCTTTCTTCTCTCACTCTAGTTCTTGGCCAGGCCACAGTCCGATGAGCTGCACATCTCAGTGAGTGGTCCTTAATGTGGTCAGGTCCCTGAAGACTATCTGTTCCATATTCTGGCCTGTGTAAGCGGTTTTCCCCCTGTTTTTTGAGGTATTTGGGGTATTCTGGAGAGGAGACAAGGGCTATTGAGAGTGTTTATGTTCCTGGCTTGTACTGAGGCTTCTAATGTGTAACACAGGGCACTTCAGTATTCAGACGCCCGGGGCTATTCTCTAAGTGGTCTTTACTTTGAAAACACAGGTGCCCTCCAGGGGTTGAGTGCTGGTTGTGTGTGTGTGTGTGTGTGTGTGTGTGTGCGTGTGAGGGGGCAGTAAGCTAGGAAGGAGGGCAGATAGAGGAACTGCACTGTTCTGAGGCCCATGCAACGCTCTGAATAATATATCCATACATCATCAGTCCATGTCAGGCTTTGATTCAGTGTGGTGGTCTTGCAGAAACCACTGTGGTATTATCTTTAATAATGCAAGCTGGGATTAGGTGCTTACTCTCTTCTGATAAATATGGGCAAATCAATTAATTCCGCTGACATTCCCCCCACAGCACATATATAAATCCAACACCGTGCTTGGCTTTCTTGTTTTGTTTTGTTGTTGTTGTTTTTTTTCTTGCTAAAGCAACAAAAACAAGAATAATTCACTTTTTTTTTTTGGAAACAAAAACTCTACAGTGTGAGAGAGCATTTGTTACTGTTACACAACATTGTAAAATAAGTTAGATGTTGATATTTGAAACTCTAATGAGGTTTGGAGGGCAGGGAGAAAAATAAAGTTGTAAATAAAACGTACGCTTCATTGCTGGCGTATAAAAAGAGAAATAGCTCGTACTGATTCAATTACCACTCACACAGCTATTACCAAACAAGACGATGTATTACTGATTTTAAGATAATTCAAACATGTTGCTTTTGTAAATACGGTATGATTACACATATTTTCTAACAATTTAGATGAGGGTAATGAAAGAAAAATCATTTTGTGTCAGGGAGTGCAGCACTGACTGCCAGGCATCTTGGCCATTTCCAAGGCTGTGGACTCGTCTGCAGGACTCAGCTGCTCCTGTTGCCAATGACCTTGGCAATGAGGAGCAGCTGACCCAACAGTCATTATGTCTGACCATCTCCACCGTCAGGACCCATCTTTTATTTCCATACAACCTTTTATCCGTTTCTGTCTGTCCTGCTAATAATCTTGCACCAGCCAAGGCCACTAATGACTACTAGTCATAGCAGTGAAGCAAATGTCATTACATAGCGGGTCTTATCAATATTTCTAAAAACAGAACATCAATGGTAGGAGAAGGCAGAGCAGACACAATATGTTTCTGGTAGTGTCACAATCTCGTCTAATTAAACTGAGAGCAGTTCAACAGAGAGGCTGCATGAGAGGAGAGGCGAGGAGAGGAGAGGGTGACCCAATTAAAACCAATCGAAACCCAGACTCACTCTACAGTGTGCTTCACACACACACACACACACACACACAAGCAATGAGCAAGAACCTATGAGAGGAGAGAGAATACACTTTATTAGCCTCTAAAAAGCCCTGTTCCTACATTAATATTCTAGCCTAATGAAAGCTTTTCCACGTTTCTTCATTTCCCTACACTTGCCTGTCACTGTTCGGTTCATAAATATTGTCTTATTATGATCATCATGATTTTTTTTTTCTCCAGATATGCAGGAAAATTCAGAGCCAATTACCAAAATGACAGGTGAAATGGGAGCGTGCTGAGAAGAAATGAAGGGTTGCCATGGTGATGCAGCCAGAGAGTCAGATTGTATGTGTGTGGTCATGTGACCCAAATCTGGCTGAGCTGCTGCTACACTGAGGCCCTGTACACCAAAGGACACTTAACCTCAATAGCTGGAAGCAATCGCAGGCCCATCCAGCTGAATTTATTTGCTATTTCTGTCCACAGGTCAGGGTGGCTGTATGTCTGGGGCTGACGCTCCACGCAAGCTATAGCCAAGCCAAAGACATTTTCAACTCCTCTCTCCCTAATGACAGGCTCGGTGGATCGCATACACCGCTGAGGGAAGCCCTGGTATGATATTTGCAGCTTTGCAACATCTGCATTTGAAGGTGCATCTGACAAGTGTTATGCCATCTAGGAGCAGTGAAGGTGGCAACACAGGGTCAGGTGCAGCAAACACCCTGATACACACACGCGACACAGACACAAACACACACTATAGTAGATACTCGCATCTGTGGAAAAGAAAAAAGAAAAGAAAAGAAAAAAAACCTTAAAGAGCGGTTAACACGGCAGAGGTGGAATGACATAAAGAAAAGGCCAAGCGCCACCTGCTCAAGGGTGCTGTCAGTGGCTGAATTTTTGATCAGTATCGGCCATAAAAAAACATATATGTCCCGTTCTGTGCGCTGTTAACAGAACACCTCTGTGCCTATATGTGCTGTGTGAATTGCCTCCCACTCTGTGATCCCCCTTATTAAGAATACAATACCTTATGCACAGACAAGGATTAATATTTGAGCATGTGTAAAATGGAATTGGAAATGAAATGACTTGGATCAAAAGTTAATTATGAAACACCTTGCACAAATATATCTTTTTAGATTGTGCCTGCTCGTCTGAAAGCATGAGGGGTTCAGACCCATTCTAACTGAGCCTGCCAAAAGCAGACTAATTCGAGTCTACTCTGCTGCCGTGGAGGACCCAAAAAGTGCTCTTTGACTCTCTGTATTTATCTCGGTAAGACAAAAAAGTCTACTTGAAGATGTACTTCAGACTGAGTCTCAAAATGTAAAGCACAGACGCGAGGCTCAGGGGCAGCGTGGCGTCTCTGCGATGGTCTATGGTCATATTTAGAGGTCTTTATCATCAGTTCCTAATTAAAGCTGATTAGCAGTCATTCAAAAGTGCAGTATACAGCATACAGCAAAGCAGATGTGCTGCTGATAATCATGGTGGAGTGAAAAGTGTGGCCTAAAATTATACAAATAAATAAATAAGTTCAAACAAACAGGGGGAAAAATCATCCCACTGAAGCAATTATGGATCTAATCAGAGGTTTCTGCATGAAGTCACCGCTCTCCTATCTCACTCCCATTTGCATCATAACACAGCGTGCAATATTAATTTCCGAGTTTACTGCTTATTGGAAGTGCAAAGTATGAAAAGCCATTAAGGCCCCAAATAGGAAAGCAATTTGCTGTCACATGGATTCGGCTCTATTAAAAAGAAAAATCTTGTTAACCATTTGGAATTAGAGTCATTTGGCAAAATGCATTCTGCTGCACTCCAGTAAAATAAGTAATTATGCTGCCCTTCCTTCTATCCCTCTCTTTCTTTCATTTGCACAAGCGAAGTGGGGAGCGGCGGATGGGGAGAGCGACTGGATACAAAGGTAATTAAAGTTGCTGGCTATCTGTTTGGTTAATGTAGGGATCAGGCCAGCTGAGAGCCTTAGGGGCACAGCAAGATGAGGAACGCTTATCCATTTTTCTGTCTCTGTCTGCCAGCCCCAAGGCTAACTCTCATCAGGTCCATACATCACCCATCCGAGTCCTAACACCCAACTCAGTCCTGAAACCAAACAACAAACCTGAAACAGGAAACTATCCATATAGTAAAACTTGGACTGGCCGTTCCTCTGGGCTTATCTCAGTTTTATTTATCCTCAAACTGAGCAGAATCCCATCACCTGTGGCTACGGTTTCAATGTAACTAACTCTTTGGGTACCTGACGGCTGACTGAATTACATTGAATGTGAATGTTGTGTGTCCATCTCCACTGCCACTTCTCACCATGTGCTATCAAAACGAGGCAGAAATGCTTGACGTTAAAGTTGATATAAAAGAAAGAACAAAACAGTTAAGCCATGTTCAGATTTACAGTAATGAACATCAAATGGCACAACTCCCAACCCATCCCACGCATGTTCTTATGTTAACCGGCTCCATTTGAAGGAAGCTACTGCCTTATACCTTTTGTTTAGCTGTATTTCTGGCTAGTGTCATGACCTCTCAATCATCATTACCCCTCCTCAATGGGCTAACCTATCTTGTCCTATCCAACAGCAGCTTGGATCCCCTTACTAATCCACAGGAGTGAAAGGGGGAAAAAAAACGGCTTGACAATTTATGGGGTGGCATGTATGGCCTCTAAGGTGTTTTATGGTTGGACCTGCTGGGCCTATTTAGGAAGCGCTGCGTGCTCTGTCCTGACCACAGGTATTGATCGTCAGCAATGGCCATGGCGTGGCTGACTAGTTAAAGCCCTGTATGTGTCCTCACAGGGAGATGAAAATGAGGCCTCTGTGTGTAATGATCTGTGTATGAGCAGGGAGAGGAGGCCACAGAGACAGAGAGGAGGAGAAATTAAATCATTCCTTTGCTCTTTCAGGAGAGGCACCGCAGCCAGCCATGCTTGGCTGCTTAATGTGGGATCTGTTTTTGAGAGGAAAATTAAAAAGAGAGAGAGAGAGAAGAGAGTGAGAGGGAGAGGAGGAAAGAGAGATAAATGGCTGGATGTGGAGGCGGTAAATGAGAGCATCCTGATGCAGAGAGCGGTGTGCGGATGTCCCTAATGGGGTGGGCTGACGTGGGCTGTCTGGCAGCCTGACCACCACGGTTACAGCTAGCCATCCTGCCCACTCCAACCAAGGCCTCGCAGCACTGAAACAAGCACGCTCCATGCTAATTGCCAGGAAACGACGGTGCATAACAAGTACAGAGGAGACACTGGTCTAATTCGAGAGGGGGTGAAACGATGGAGAAAATGCTTCTAATCATGTGAGGCATTTTCTTGTCTGTGAGGCTGAGGATATGTCTCTCTCTCCGTCCTCTTGAGAGCAAGGAGCCAAGACACACTGGGACAAACACTGTGTGAGGGAGCAAACTGAGGATCTACACAAGCATGAATACAGAGGGAGAAAAGTGAGCAGCAAATCAAGGCACTCACACTGATGACTCAGCAAGAAGCCTGGCTATCAAAGGTGCACTACATTTTTACTTAACCGTGACAACATGAGTCAGAGGAAGAAGAACACGGTTCACTTGTTTCCGCTGTGCACACTGTTTTTCTTCATGGGCTGGATTTGTGAGTAGTGTACAAGATGTGTGAATTGGGCAATCACATAGTGTCAAAATCACTGGAAAAATGGGTGTAGTGCAAGACTAGAATGACGCTTCCTCCACAAGAGCTGAATAAAGTGTCTCAAATAGATGTGAATGGTGGGTGTGAAGATGCCAGTCACTGAGGACAACTGGCATTGTATTCACTGGAGGCAGTCAAATAAGCCACAAAAAGTTGCTGCTGCTGCGCACCATAAAACAAGGCATCAAAGGAGAAAAAAAAGAAACAGCAAATGCTCTTTTTCCTTTGACGAAACCATTTCCGCTTGAAATGAAGTGAAGGAAAAACCCTTAAAACCTGGAGGCTGTGTGGGAAGTCAAACTGGACCGCACCTCCATGGTTAAGTCAGACCCTTTGCGTGACCCCATCCTCAAACACCTCTCACTTCTGTACCACGGGGGTGAGTGCCTGTTCATTCCACCGGCCTCATTAACGCAGCCCTCTGCCGTCATTAAGACGTTTGTGGTAAAATTAATTGAAAGACAGATTAAAAATAAATTAAGAAAAATGCGTTGCAGAATGCCTACGTGCACTTCATAAATCACCGGGGCAAAGCCAGGAGCTGGCTCCCCATAATTAACTGCAGACTATTTATTTTATCCTGACGGTATAAATTAGAATTCAGACGCACAGATTATATTAGGGCTGTCTGCCATGCGGAACTGCTGAGGGGTGTGCAGAATATTTTAAGGATACATAGAGGAGAACAGAGAGAGGAAGAAAGAGAGGCAGAATAAAATGGGAAGGGGGGATATTATGGCGAAAGGCAAACAATATGTAAATGCATACAAAGCAGAAAGATAACATTTGCACCCAGTGAAGAAAGTCCTTACTCAGGCAATGACATAAAGAAACAAAAGACACTGAAATTAACAGCAAAAATCTGGCTGCATGGTTACTTGAAACAACAGATACCTGATTAAATGAACTGTGCTAACTGTTCCACTGCGCTCTCATCCATAACAATGAGATGTAAAAAGCTGAAGAGGTGTTACTGTTCGGCCTATGATCAGCAACAAAGCTGAGTGACTTTGCACTGCCCGACAAATTCCCCTCATTCTG
>OMLB01034960.1:0-12782 GCA_900302555.1 Myripristis jacobus | reverse complement strand
TCTGTTCCACTTCAACTTCCATCATTTCTTCAAGTGGAGCCTTCAAGTATTTCCAGTTGAAACAGGTTGTTGGTGTGTGTGTGTGTGTGTGTTATGTGTTGAGTGAGTTGTGTGTTGAAATTTTAATTTATGCCTACTGGTGCAGCATGGCATGTTAACTATGACCTTGGACACGAGACACACCAGAGTAATGATCCTTGATAGCAGGCAGGATTGCTTCCCTTCTCCCGGAGGACAGAGCTTTATATTTGTTTTTACTCTTTTGACCATGAAGCACTTTTACGTGTAAGAACAGTGCGATAGAAATAGTTGTTATGATTATCATTAGTATTATTATTGCTCACTTTTATAAGTCACAGGTTGCTGTGAACAAATGTCACTTAGGTTTCTGTCTCTTTAAGCTACTTGGTAAGACTCCAATGATCCCAAATGACATTTCGTACAACTTGGTACCCTAATTCTTCAATTTTTCACTGTTATCTACTTCATTATTGCCGATGTCTCATCTGAGAACCAAAACAAAAAGTTACCAAACAGCATGCATTATCAGACTAATGATAAACACATCAGAGTATTTATTGTCTCTAAGAAGCAACATTCCATTCCCAATTTTCCTCTCACGAGGGAAATAAATTAAGAAATAGGAGATAGATTAACTGGCCCGTCATAATCAAAACTCGCTTCTGGCATGAGCGTTTTAATTATGGCAAGGGAGATGTTCTATTTCCTCTCCGTGCCCTTTTCTGGTCTCGGCCTCCGCACTTGGTCTCTGATTGGTAGCTATCTATTTCCCAAGCCTACCATGGAGTCAACACGCTGGCTACCACTTAACCTGGTATCGCTGCTAGGAGTGAAATGTGTTCTTATGTACAGCATACAGAGGCCGAGGCTGAGCCCTCTCAAAAAAGATGAAAAAAAAAAAAAAAAAAAAAGAAAATAGGTCAGTTACCTGGGTTCTCCTCACATTTCCCAGAATACTCCCTCATGTCTTCCTGCCGCCTCAGAGCAGACTCGGCATTTATGATTATCACAGTCACACTTACTATTGAGCCTGATCCATCATTCTGGGCAAAGAGCCAGCGAGCGAACAGCCAGTTGGTGTTAAGCCAAAGCACTACATGTTAGCTGATTCTGAACCGACATTCTACAAACCATTACCTTTCTAAACCTTTGTAATGGTTCTGCAAAATGGGCCACTTTCACTTCTGCTCCTTCCTCTCCACGTTATGTAACCTCTTAATAATTCAAGACCTCGTAACACTGGACTGTTTTGTCTACTGCACATTTACATTTCTTAGAGTGTAGAGAACAATTAGTTTCATCACTTTTTCGGTTTTTCTCAGTTTGCTTTCCTCATGCAAGATGCATTTTTTTTAACATACACTTCTAATTTTCTCTTAGTCCCAGTATAGGAACAAGCTGTTTTGACACATACCGCAGATCTTAGGAAAAAATATGTTCATATTAAGGCTATAAGGCGGTGGTTTTCAATCATGAGGACTGAGAGTATGCAAGCTTTTATTCCAACCTAACAGTAGAGCCGCTGATATCATTTAAGTAGTTACATGCTCTCTAATTGAAAGTGTGTGAATGGTTGGAGTGACAACCTGCCACTGAAAGCCACTTCTTAAAGCACCACTTTACATACTGCTCATCTCTCTGAGCTTTACCATACCTGTTCTGAAGTGTGACAGCAAGGGCGAGTGTATGTAGAAATATGGCAGTGAGGGAAGATGATTTAGATCAAACTGTATTGACGTTCTCGTGTTTATATCATTACCAATAATTTGTGTGTGAAGTAGAGAAATATATCATTTGCTGGATGCCTTCCACACAAACTGAGCTGAGTGGATGGAAAGAGGGAGTTATCAAAGGTAGGGAAAGCCGCCTCCTTTATTCCCCATATATCAGCAGACAAAAATACAGCAGCCCACTCCTGAAACGCATTCCAAGTGTATTAGTAATGCTACACACACCAAGTTATTTTAATTGGATTTGATTGCTATCTAAAGCATGAGGAAGGGCACTTATTTTTGGGAGTATAATTCAAACCTGTCCAACTTGAAAAAAGCCTAAGTTTCTGCAGCATTGGATTAATTATTACATACAAGAAGAAAGAATATACAACTACTGTGACTAGAACATACCAGAGACAGAGCTGCATCTCCTCATTAAATGTGAGAAATATACAGACATAAAAGAGACATGTTTTTGTAAATCTGAAGCTTCTACAGTCTTTCCTGATGAACTTTGTGAAGTTCCCAGATGCAGATAAAATGCCCTTTCAGCTCAGAGAGAGCAGAGCCTGCTGCAGGCTGACAGCTCAGTTTGTAACGGCCTGTCACAATATGAGAGACAAAACATCCACTCACACACCTCACAATGTTTCACTTCACTCTCAACCAGACATTAACTGAACCTTGATCCAACTTCAGTGTTTAATATGAATTCCACTGTACATCTGTTCGGTATTGTGTCTAAAACACTTTACCATATACTTTGTTTTACACAGTCTTTGCAATATGAAACTGTAAATAATACATTACTTTAATTATTACCTAATCCTGACAAGCATAACTGGGAATATGTTGCAATACAATGAAATACCTGAACATATGTAACAAAATATTGATGCTTTGGCAACACTGGTTCATGAACTTTCATGGCAATAAAGCGCACTGAAATTGAAACTGAAATTGAATAGGCAGCAAGGTCACACAGTGAGCAGTGAGACCACCCTTCAGTGGATCAGAAGATCAAGGTTCAAGCCCCTGTGTGGACAAGCACTGGTTCTGCAGAAGTGTCTTTAATCCCTACCCGCTCCCATGCTGCTGTTTTGTAGCTGACCTCTGACCTCCCTGTAGCGATAACTGCCTCCCACAATTGAAGATCGGGGAAGAGACTACAGATTGGGCTTTGTCCATCCATCTATCTGTCCATCATGTGTAATTTGATGGACAAAACCTGGTGGGATGATGGATTTTGACACTGGGGTCCGGCATTTTCTCAGACACTGTTATGTTAAATCTGATATGCAGTGTCCACAAAATGACACTGATTGGCCTGCCACAGCACCACCAACAGGCCAAAAAATCCACAAGCTTCTAGCAGCAATGTCTCACTGCACATCACACATAGAAAATGATTAAAAAAAAATAATAATAAATAAATAAATAATACACCCAGGCAGCCTTTCACCAAACATTGTGATTATTACAGTTATTGCTGACTTGTGGATTAATACCAGTCATCATCCTCATAAATCTGCCCTGAGCACAACTGCATCCCGAACTGCATTTTATATACAGCCCAATCACATAAAACCAGAATACATAAGAGAGAACACAGCACAAAAAAAGAAGGTCTTGCACAAATTGGTTGGAGGAAATTGGTATGCATGGAAAAGCTTCAACTCCCTCAATATCAGTTAAGTCTAAAAGGATTTTCTGTCGACAAAAGTAAACAGTTTTAAGGAACAAATTAGCACTGTTAAGGGTAATTGGGAAGTTCATTAAGTGGTGATGTAACTGGCTGCTGGGGTAAATCAGGAGTGATTATGATGAATAAGGAACATGTGTGAAAAACGTGTGTGTGTGTGTGTGTGTCAGAGAGATGCAGAAACAGGAAGACATATGGGAGAGTCTCATGGGGCTTTGTAGTGACTTTCACCTCTCTGGCAGCTGCAAGGAGAGGAGACTTCCTCCTTCCTCCAAAGGAAACACCAATGAGAGGGAAGTAATCATAGGTAACAACCCCCCTGGAGCTTGATTTACTGCATTGTTCAACTCCTCCTGTAAAATAAAAAGGGCTCCAGCATAACCTGGATAAGTGTCGCAGAGAAGGTATTTTCCCATTCTACCAATAACACACTATGTTAATAGCTTTGCAGATACTCTTGTGCCAAAAGATACGAGAGTTTTAAATAAAGCCCGACACTGCTCAGTATTGCCAGTAGCCTCTCAACCTTTCAGAAAACAGAGACGGGAGAAGTTGGAGATTCTCGTTCTCAAGAGGCCGACATTCCCACAGGACTGAACAGCAGACATCAAACATCCAGAGTTCTGACCTTAGAAGGACGCCAGCAATTCAACATCGAAACAATGGACCACCACAGCTAGCGTACGCAGTAGTTAAACACAAACAGCCTGTGTACTGTACCTTTGTCCACTGATTTGTTCTTTAAATGTGAGTCAATTTTATATTTATATCAGATGCAGCAGGGGAGAACAGAATATGTTGAGTATGTGGCTACACTGAGCATTTATTTGTTTTTAGACAACCATACACAGAGTTATTGATGTGAGGAGTAACTCGCTTCCCTTAATATGATGGAGGAAAGTACGTGGAGAAAGTGGTAAGAGAGCCGGGTCAAAATGAGATTTGCCCCATGTTAATAACTTCATTATCATAAAGGCGACATTATTAATGTATCTGAATGTAACAAATACATCATTAGCACGGCTGTATATTATTTTAAGACTATGAAGGTCATAAAATGGTCATAAATGGTCATAAAATTAGCAATTAACTGTGGGCCTGATTAGTTGTGGTGGGCAGTTTTGTCAGAATGGTGATTGTGGGGTCAGATGTGCCACTAGCCCTATAGCAGGTCAAACCAACGGCTTAATTACCTTTTAAATGGGTTATACTTAAATAATAATATTGCTGGAAAAAAACACTTATGTTGCCATTGTAGGAAAACGTAAACTTAAAAAGGGCTAACTTTATCCAATTCTCTCCTATATATTTTCAGAAATGCAATGTATTGTCAGCATTAGTTCACTCTTTAAAAGGAAAATTCCACCCTGAGCACTTCAACAGTAGTAAAAGACAAAGTTCAGCAACCGTGCAGGGAGACAGCAACTTCAATCACCCATCACCATCACCCATCACCCATTTTTTCAACTGGAAACTCTCACTGTCATGCTATTACTGTTACAAAGACTGCTGCTAGCGTTCGCTGTCTCTCCCCTCCAGCTAAAATTCAGCTGGATGCAACAAGTCCAGCCGAATTGTCTGGGGGACATCAAAAGGCCCTCTGGGAAATGTAGGAAATTACTACATGAAGCAGAAGTAGACGAGACAAGTAAAGACAAAGTGGATACACCAAAAAGGTGAATGGCGGTGCTTTATCACAGTTTAACTCTTCGAATGAGTATCACAGACTGATGATATATAACAGTGTATGAGTGTCTGAAGGCCCATTCACTTTTGGAAAAATAACTATAAAGATAATTTTGACCTATAATGAGACATTCTTGCTCAAGCATTAAGCAAATAAAGCATCACTGCAGTCGAGCTACCAGATTCTCCTGCTCTTCCTTTCTTAGACCTTTATTTTGATTGATTGAGAAGTCTTCTTCAACATATAGTATTATTATTGTTTTAGATGGATTTTATTGCTATTATTGAAATGGGTACACAGATATTCTGTTTACTTAGAATGATTTAAATCTGTAGTTATAATTATCTGTACAGTTATTTTTCTAGATGTGAATGAGCCTCGAGGGAGTCATTTCCTAAGAGACACAGGGAGTGGAACGGTGGTTGGAGAACAACTGAAAGTTGCAGGTTTCATCCTCACAAAAGGCCAGCGTTTGCCAATCAATAATCATGTCATGTCAAAGTGTCCTTGAGCAAGGCACTGACACAAGCTAACCTCTTGTAAGTCACTGTGGATGCCAGGGGATGCTCCTGTAAATGTGTGAAACAAACACCCTCGCTAGTTTCAGAGAACAGTCATCCATCCATCTCTTGCTTTAATTGTCTAAAGCAAGGTCAGCAAAGCCTATTTTCACTCTCCGTTTACCTGGAGGTCAAGGGTCATGAATTGATCAGGAACCTGTACTGACACTGTACAACAGAAAGGTTATTCCCATAACTACTCACAGGGAAAACATTGCAGAAAAATTAATTACTTCACAGAGTGCTGGACCTCAGAAAAAATAAACATATTTTACAGAATATGACTGCAGTTGAATATGCAACTGAAAATTCTCTCTGAAAATATGGCACATTTTTTTCCTATCCCAAAATGGAACAATTACAACTGTGACAGACTATGGCTGTATCTTATTACTATAAATGGGGGAAAAAAGGTGGAATTTCAGCATATCGCTTGTGTTTCCACATCGCTAAGGAAGAGGAGTCTCCTCGGCCACTTTCTACTCTCAGTTCATCATGGCAAAACAGAGACTTGCCAACTTACGTGTCTGATAATAGTAGAAAATAATTTAAGCCTAACTAGTACAGACGTAAATAAGGTGGGTTCAAGGAAAAAGATTACACCAAAAAAGTCAATTACAACAAAATGAACTGCTGGAATGCATTGAGCATTGCAAAATGATATCTTACAGAGTGGGTCTGAAAGGATGGATTTTTCCTTCAAACATTCATCATGGCCATCTTTTTAAGAAACTACCCAAGAAGATGTTTGTCTGGTAAACAACAGTAATCAGCGGGGGCACACCTACCCTTCGAGAGAGAGAGACATGAGATATGGCTGCGGTGGTGAATAATGAAAGGGAGACAGAACATTTATTCAGCCCTTTGTTCACAGTGACAGACAACAACTAGGATGGACCCCATGGCAAGATAGATAGAGACCCTGGCGTCTAGCTGTGGGTGTCAGGCCACTTCATTACAGTTGGTTACACACATAATACACAATCATGCGCGCACACGCTCGCGCACAAATGCATACTCACACACGGACGCCCAGACATGCACAGACACAAACACACACATCTATTTATAGGTGAATGATTTCTCACTCTGGTCCCCGGGCACACAAAAAGGAAAATTAATACAAAACCTAGGTGACTCATGGTGACAATTGGTGACAGTCCCCTGAGTCCTCTCCCTCCTCTGGCCTATTTACTCCCACTGCACTATCACAGCGACACAGTCCATCCTCCTCACACCCGCCATAACCCCTTCTTCCCCTCCATATCTGCGGAAAGAGACAAAAACTCTACTTCACACCTCTGTAGAGGTGTCCAATTCTGACTGTCCCTCATGGTCACACACTTGCCCAGAACAGAGCTTTCTCATTCTGCCCATAACGGGGCTATTTTCTGCATCCATCTCAGCAAGCCCAGACCTACTCCACCCCACTGTTTCCTCCCATGCCCTGCAGAAGTGTGCAGAGGTGGGTGTGGCTGGAGGTAGCAGAGATCTGAGTCCTGGAAATAGCATTGGTAGAACGGCTGACTGGCTATAGAGCTGGAGCATTGAAGGGGGGCCTTGGGTTTGTTGCAACCTCTCCATGCACCCATGCAATCAATAAGCAGAAAGACTTGATGAGCTATAAGTGTAGTGACTCTGTCAGCAGCTGCTGTGGTCTCCAGAGGTCCTCCACAATCGATGTGGTAAGCTGGGGAGAGGTGGGAGGCAATCAGGGCAGCTGGTCTCCCAATCCCCACCACCCTTGAGGCTTTTCCTTTTTCCCTCTCCATCACCTGGGGGCTCTTTTTATTATTTGCAAGCCAGTGTGGATCAAACAAATAACAATCCAATTAATGCTGAAACTATGAAACATAGATGCTCTGCTCTGCTGCACCACGCATCGTCACTCCTAAGCGAATAATATCATTAACATATAGGCTCTTATAGAGTCTTGTAAGAGAGTTTGTTAGTCCAGTCCAGCTCTGAAGCAGCCTTTGGGAAGGCATGGGGAAACTTAAAAAAACACTTAAAGCCTAAAGTAAACAAACAGTAAAAAGCAAATAGTAGCTTTACAGTAGCCGTGCCTCCGAATGCTAATTTAACAGAAAGCAAAAGGCCATTAAGAAGACCATTACAAAGGTTTGGAGTCAATTAGTCTTGGCCATTAAAGCTTCTTAAATCACTGAAGCATTACATGGATGGGGGGGTCTGTATTTATATATGAATATGGGTAGTGAGTAATTTTAAAGAGGCACACAAATTCCCTTCTCTAATTGAGATCTTAAACTGAGAGTCTATATTCACATCTGTATGCTAATGAGATACAATTAGGAAGTTGGAGGGAACATGGACAGTCACTATGAGATGAAGCAGAGACTGGATTCCCTCTTCTCTGCTCCCGCAGGCCTCTCATGTGCAGAGCACCTTGGACATTTGCCACATGCCTCCGCACCTCAGCAGTCTCTTTGCACCAGTAAGGCAGTTAGGCATTTAGTGGGACCAAGAAATCATTAGTGAATCATTGCTGACCTGTCTAGAGAAAAGGGCTTTAGTCCAAGCAAGTGACATTTTGTTAAGTTTCAGCTGTATAATGAAGCTATACTCCTAACACACAACCTTGGGCGGATCATTAGAATTGTGCAAAAGCCTATGTGGAATTTTTTTTAGAGACAGACCAAGTCGATCAGTTTCAGTGGATGCTTCTTGTTCAAGCTCACAGACAGCTTATTTCCAAATAAAGACAGCCAGCACCATAAAAACTGAAGATAGAAATTGTGAGATTAACTGCAGTAGTAACGTGAGGTTTGGCTGCCTTTTTGTTAGATATTAACAACATTAACAGTCTCCTGCCACAAAGAGAACAGAATGCACCGGACAGAACAGAATTTTAAATTACAGGAAAAGGCTTGCACAGAAAAAAGAAATAACGGATGGTGAAAATCATTTAAATTAAGTGAGACAAATACAACTCTGTTGTCAGTGATTCACTTAATCCACTGTCATTCAAAAATGCCTGAGCCACTCAGCCTTGTGGCCCTAGAAAAGAGCCATCAGGCATTCTTACATTTTTTGAGTCTGGTGAAAGAGGACATGTTGTAAGGTTACCAAAATTGACAAGATGAATAAACATGAACAGAATGAGGATATCTCTTTGTGGGCGTGTGAATGCAGTTGCAAAATTTCATGTTAGTGTTTTGATTAGATGCAGTGGTGGACTGGGACATCAGTGCCTAAAAACCTGATGATTTCTTTCAGCAAATTGCAGGGCAAACCATCCATTGCATTTAGAGATATGCTGACACAAGACAATGCCTGTATGATTGTGGCACTGGTGGAAAGGTCATATGGTTACCAAAGGTGATAGGGTGCGTGCTCTGGGAAACATGAGTGTAATCACCAAATTTCATGGAAATCTGCCCAACATATTTTAAGATATCAAGTTTGATATTTCGGCTAAAGGTGGCACTACAGGAAAGGTCACAGGGTCACCAAAATAAAGAAGAAGCTTCCTATGGGGAGTATGAATGCACCCACCAAATATCATGCCAATCCACTAATTTGATTTTGTGGCATCTTGTATACATGGTTGATGAAGTCATAGTCACTGAAATCGACAGGATCCTCTGAGGGTCATGATTGTGCTCACCAGGTTTCATGGAAACTGGCCCAGTAGATTTGGAGATATGTTGCCTTAGAACAAAGTGTTGGACAAAAGGACTCATACACAGACAGATAGATGGACAGCCGTGGCCATCATTATGCCCTGCCTGCCAGCAGGGCGACCAACTACAGATACCAGTGATTGGCATTCACACAAGAAAAGGAAGATAGACAACACACACACACACACACACACACACACTATATACACATCAAACTGCAGCAGCTGACAGAAACAACACAAAAACTTATTGAAGCCCATTCACCCTCTCACACTCTCTATCTGTCTTGGTCATTCATTTTGACTGCCACTCAGGCTGTTGGAGACTAATTGTCACAAGTCCCTGCAAAAAAAAAGGTCTCTCACTTCCCTTTTCTCTTCTTTCTCTCCTGTTCCCCTCAGCTGGGCACGTAGATAACTGAAAAGCTTTCAGAGCTTTCAAAAACAGTAGGACCTCAAAATCCTCCTTTTGTCTCACTCCTCATTTTCTGACTTTGCCATTTTGTAAATGCTTGTGATTGTCCTGCATGCCAGCTCTTCCCTTCTTTGCTTTAATTTAGTTCTCCAGGCTGTTAAGAACTGGGTATGGTGATGGACATGTTTTTAACATTAAGCTCTACCAGGTCATGCTGACATTATGGTTTTGTGTAATATTATTTAAAAAAAAAAATGATTCAAATTGTTGCCACCCCAACAGAATATTTAAAATAAAACCAAGTAAAGTGTTTTCTGTCACTTTTTAATCACTCTCCAGAAACTGGATTGATGCCTTTGATCATTTCCTGCTTTACAGAGGCATGAATACAAGGCTGCACATGTGTAAAGATGCTTTATAACTATAGGGCAAACCAATAAGCTTTCAACTCAGAGAAGACATATGGGAGTTGACCAACACAAATCAGCTATTGGGTATAAAAAATATATATATTAATAGTTGACAACTGAGCATAGTCAGAGTACTAAACAAAAAGTTGATACCACTTCTATGTCAATCAACTCTCTGGAGGGCTTGACTACAAGAAACCCTTGCTGTGACCAAGCCAGAAAAAATAACTTTTTGACCACTCTCACCAGCAGCTTGTTAGGCAATAAATAATGCCAACATCCAAGGAAAACCATCTGATATCCACAGAAAAATATGATGGTGGATCAGTAATGTTTCAGGGTTGTTTTGCTGTTAGTGGTGCAGAGACTCTTGTTAAGATCAAGAGCCTAATGAATTCCATCAGGATATTTTAACCCAAACCCTGACTGCCTCTGCCAGGAGGTTAAGACTTTTGTGTAGATGGACCGCTCAACAACACAATAGCCCCAAACATAGATTAAAATCAACAAAAATGGTTGCAGAAACAAAATCAATGTTTTGTCTCCGGACTTAAAGTGTATTGAAAAGTTGTGGTCTGAATTGGAAAGTGAACATTAAGGATTTTGATATTTTCTGTATGGAGGAGAGGTCCAAGAGTGTTTTCCAAACATGTCAGACATTGCTGGGAGAGGCTCGTTGATAATATTGCATATAATTTTGAAAACTATGCTTTGCGGAGAAAAATATACTATTAAAGGCAACTCTTCTGTTTGAATAATTGGGTTAAAATAAACATATAAGGCTTATCCATATATTTGCGACCAAAATATGACTCACTGTATGTGCTGTTAATTTTTTCTGCTCATTTTCATCAAGGATGTCAATAATTTTGGAGTTGACCAACCATATTTAAAATGAGTTTGTGTATTTTTCTTAAAATCTCACAGTGGTTTCAATACAGACCTGGCACATGTAAGTTCTGCATCCAACAGCTTCAGGCAAAATAAAAACTACATGACACAAGATAATCATATTCTCTGATGTGGGCACATAGCTCTAAGTAAGTGTGCTGTAGCAAAGAATATTTAAATAATGCCACTCTCTCATGTGCCCACTGGGTTGCCAGGTTTATGACAGTATTAAGTTTTTATGTATTGGGGCTCTGTGGGCAGGTCACACTCTCTTTAAGAGAAGCACTTTACTTTAATTCCAAGAAACGGAAAATTCTGGAGGAAGAAGAGGAAAGAGAACCATAATGAAACAGGCTTAAAATAAATGCCACATTTCCAATTATATGAAGTGTCACAAGTGAGCAGGCAAGTGGATCTGAATGCAGTCCAGGAAAGCAAAGCTGAGATTTTCAACTGAAGAGCAGGTCAGCAGTACAGGTAATCATGAGGGAACAGGAACACACAACAGGCTGGAGGCAGGAGTCAAAAACACAGACCAAGGTTATCGTTAACTGCACCGAAACTAAAAACTAAACCTAGGTGAGGAAAAAAAACATTTTAGTTAACTGAAATAAAAATAAAAATTGAAGCAATATTGTATTCTTACAAAACTAACCAAAATAAAACAAAAATATACAGAAAATGTCTTTAGTTTTAGTTTGCTTAATTTACTTTGTCAGTTTGGTCAAATTAGTCAACACAGCAAGCGTGAGGAGGCGTTGGTGCAGATGTTTATTGAGATGGGACATCAACATCACTGAGTCAATAACCCTCATAAAGTGTTGTGTTTGTGCTGTAATACTTATTCTGACTTTCTTAAATCTTGCACCTGACAAAGACCCCCCATATTATAGTAATAATAACAAAAACTAATACTGAAACTAATAAAAACTACATTAAAACTAAACATTTAAAAAACAAATAAATAAAAAAATAAAACTGAAATGGGAAAACCCACTCTGGAAACTAACTGAAACTTAGCTGAATTTAAAACAAAATTTAAAAGCAAATTAAAAATAAAAACTAATGAAAAATAAAAAACTATAATAACTCTGCCATGGACCATGAACTGGCAAGGACAGAACAGAACGTTGAACGTAAATACAAACTGAACGAATCAGGGAATAAAGAGCAGGAGGGTGGACAGGGGACCGGGCAGGGAGCTGATAGGCTGGGAGAGGGCAAATGAACAGGTAATAATAATGATAATAATAATGATAATAATACATTTTATTTACAGAGCAGTTTTCAAATGAGAAGCACTTAATGAGAAATTTCAAAACAGTAGGAACATATACAGTACAGGCCAAAAGTTTGGACACACCTTCTCATTCAATGCGTTTTCTTTATTTTCATGACTATTTACATTGTAGATTCTCACTGAAGGCATCAAAACTATGAATGAACACATGTGGAGTTATGTACTTAACAAAAAAAGGTGAAATAACTGAAAACATGTTTTATATTCTAGTTTCTTCAAAATAGCCACCCTTTGCTCTGATTACTGCTTTGCACACTCTTGGCATTCTCTCCATGAGCTTCATGAGGTAGTCACCTGAAATGGTTTTCACTTCACAGGTGTGCCTTATCAGGGTTAATTAGTGGAATTTCTTGCTTTATCAATGGGGTTGGGACCATCAGTTGTGTTGTGCAGAAGTCAGGTTACTACACAGCCGACAGCCCTATTGGACAACTGTTA
>OMLB01034958.1:0-11890 GCA_900302555.1 Myripristis jacobus | reverse complement strand
ACTGCTGCTCCTGGGCATCCGAAGCTGAGAGGGGCAGAACACAGCGACACTAAGTCAATACCGCTGCTTCCTGCTGTACAGGAAACTGTCGATACCTGACCCAGGAAGTAACCTATACATTAGGCAGTAATGTCAGATTATTGTCAGTGGGCTTACAGTAAATCAGCAGCCTGGCTTTAGTGATGAGGCCCTAAAAGTCTTGGCAGATAGCACAGAATCAAAATCACATATGATGAGCGGGGACAGAGGACTGGCCTCACTGTGCATGCCTACAAAATGCAGTGTTACTGTGGTAAAAAGATGCATAACCTACTTTGTGTTTCTGAAGTGCTGTTTAGTTAAAATTAGAGAACTGACAGATTGCAGTTTTACTTATGCAAGTATTTCTTGGAGGCAGAGCTGCTCTGGTGGCAGAGATAATCTCAGTGGTTGAGTCACAGAGTGAAACCTCAGCGGGCAGAGCCAAAGAACCACAGACCTCCTGCTGAGGGTTTAGAGAGCAGCCCAGTTAAAAACACAAGATAGATAAGGTTATAAGGCCTAGTGCTCTTGCCCTTGCCTGAAAATATAGTAACACTTAATAATCTTTAGGTTTGTTATATAGCCTAGTTGAACTGTTTATCTTGACAAACTTAGTTTTATCTGATAATGACTGCAGTTTTTTTTTACACATCTTTCAGGGGCTCTGCATTGATGCACTGACTTACAGCTTCTTTTGGAGTGTGTTATCTATAGCCTAAACTAAAGTAATGAAAGCCATGGCTTTATTTGGCAAAGGAATACTTATTTCTGCTACGCCTTTCATGGGATATTAGTTATTGTGAGAATAAGAAAGAAGCAGGCAGCACATGATACAAAGGCCACTTCATACAAATGAGTTCAAATCTTGTATGTCTGAGTTAGTGTCACAGTTTTTTCCCTGTTGCCTCGCAGGGTTTCCATATGTATGAGGTTACCATGAAAGAATTACAAACATATTTACCATTTGTATTCTGGATTCATATTTTCACCAAAGTTGTTGGGTTTTTGTGTTGTGCTCTAAATCTCTGTGGCTCCTCCTCCTCTTCAGCCCCGCCCACTCTGAGTTCGGGGTTTAATAAGGTTATTTCTGCCTCCGGAGCTTCTGAGAAATATTTTATCAGTATGTCTGAAACTCAAGTCTCCTGACAAAGAATCTCTGTCAGCACGACTTTGAAAAATGCATATGAGCTGTCTAGATTTTTTTTTCTAAATTCCTTGTTTATAGTGTGTATATTGCTTTTTGCTATTTATTATCTGTTTATACTGTTTATAATGTAAATTATGCCTCATATTTTGCTATCCACTTTGCTGCTGTAATGCTTGAAATTTCCCCACTGTGGGGCTAATAAAGGAATATCTTATCTTCCTTGGTTGAGGCTATTAGTTTTCTTTGGCTCTGTACAGTTGCATGAAGCAGGCTGGTGAAACCAAGTCTGTTCTGGACAGGGTTTATTATGTACAGGATGTCTTGCTGCTGATGAGCGATGGTTGAATGCTTTGGGTGGCCGAGGAGGTGACTGGTAAAACAAAGTCTGAATTCAAAATTACACTCCCATCAAAAAGCCATCAGAAAGGAGCTGTTGTTCTCTCCCCAGGGTGACAAGTGGAGTGTGAGAACAAAGGCAGTGTGGAGTGAAAATGAGACCTGTCAGACATGGAGATTGGCAATTCACACAACCCAGACAGTCTGACTCGAGAAACAGGTGACCCCTGTGGTCAAGCAATCACAAAGTATTCTTATATGTCTTACACACACACCACACACACACACACACGCTCATAGCCTGGTCTCCATTTTACTGACACGTCTAAAAGAAATCGATATCCTTAGATGAAACACAATGTTATAACTCTTTCAGGCAAGGTTCTGCTAAGAAAAACAGAGCTTTTAAAAATCATTCTGTGATGTAAACAGCAGGATAAAATCTGCCGTATGGAGGCTGACAATGTGGCATGAGCAATTTAACAAAATACAAACACTTTAATACTTAAAACCCTTGTTATCACTGCTTTATCTTGCAAAAAAATATTTGGAGGCTGAAGTTATTTTTTGAAATAATTAATGATATGATATGATATCTTATGCCCTTTGCACCAGAACCAGAGCTTCATGGCATTTGATGTCATTGTTCTCTCCTGAAAGATCTTTGCTTGTGGTGTATATCTCATATCTCATATGCACGGCACTTTGGATAAAAGCATCTGCAAAATGTGAATTGTAACAAATAAATCTCCTATCCATGCCGTAATTCATCATGCTGACCACAACATTGTACAGCCACAAACAGGCATCCGTTGTTTTCTGTGGGTTGTGAGGCACAAAGCCACAGAACCACAAGTCTAATTTGTTGTATGCAGCAATAAATGGCATTACATTCTGTGGCAATGACCTTTTCTACCTTTCATGGGAAATCAGTCCAGAGGGAAAACACTGCAGCCTGAAACCAGGCCATTTTTTTCCTTTGCTCCCTCCTCCTGTTTTGCTGGCCTCATTACTGAGGTTCCCCAGTGGAAAACCATGCAAAGTCAGCGAACACACAAACATGGAGCAGGTTAACAGCACAGCCAAGGTCCGTGCTCTTAACCTGCCTTTTGTGTGGCATTTCAGCCACTGGAAAAGCATGTGGACGCTTCAGGATAAGGCCCCGGGTTTTTAACAGACCAGTGATTTTGACTTTTGTAAATTGGCTCCAGTTGGAATAAAAAGTCTGAAATTTTAGGTGAGGAGTTAAATAGCTGACAAACCGAATGTGTCCAAGAAGTAATCCTTATTCCTCATTGCAGGGAACACGATGCCCCTCGAATTTTTGTAATATCAGCTTATTTCAGACAGAGAAAGTCAGGGAAGTTGCTACATTTTCTGGGGAAGTTGAATATCAAGAGATTTTTTTTGAATGCCTGACCTTACCTGAATATACCAAAATTAACTGTATCTTACAAATGTTTAGCACATTCATTGCATTAGATCGTACTTTTCATCTGTTTTTCTCTGCAGCAAGCCTGGAGTGAACACCCGTCTGTTTACCCCTTTTTGAGATGTTTTCAGTTCATGCAAGCCCTTTGGCTCAGATATGGAAAATCCTGGAAAACTCAAGGAATTTTCCAGTTCTATGGCAGGAAATCTGTGTTTTCTCACACCAGAAGGCTGCCGACAGCCCTGTCTTCTCCTAATGACATGTGGGATAAATGAACTCAGCCTAGTGAAGTGTGCACTCCATTACCGCGCATATCCAAATAAGAAGCTATCAATATTACGCCTTCAGGACACACTCTCACCCTGGAAGATTTACTCTCTCTCTCTCTCTCTCCACACTCTGCAGAGAACAAGTTGCTGACAACAACACTCACACTCACTTCCCCTCTGTACCCTTGACAGGTAAAACAAACGATAACCACTGTAGCACTGCGTCAACAATCACTCCAGAGCACCTTTAGAGTAAAATACTGACTCTACAGTAACAGAGCGTGGCTGACAGGACGCACGCCGCTCCTCTCCTTCCATCAGGGAGCAATTCTGAAACCTGAGCTTATAGAGTTATATGTTGTTGGGATGCTGGAGGGGAGGGTCTGGTTCCCATGACAACAGATGGGGTGTCAAAATGCAGCTATGTTCACCAGTACTACAAGTTGTCAAGTGGAAGGGACACATTTTAAGGAATACTTCACCCAATAACTATGTATTTTGCACAACTCAAGGTGTCTTGAATGAAACTTTTAATTGCACACCACAAGGAGATCAAAGATACCAAAAACTCTGTTGATTAGCGCTGATGTTTTAGTCAGTGAAACATCAGCACAGAAAAAAAGTAGCTCAATGTTTTAGCAAAGGCACGTTGTTTTGTGATATACTGAACAAACAAATGGAGAGTGATGACTTGGATTACACATCATGAAGACAAATTTTTTCACAACCTCTTTGCTGCTGTTGATCAAAGTTGCTAATCAACTTCATTATAACAGACATGAATACAGTTTTTGAAACCTGTTCTCCATGAGGCATGAGATTATTAAAAAATTTCAACAGAAATTCAAGATAATTCAGAGTGAATAAATGATAGGAAACATACAGTTTTGGGTGATGTATTCTTTTAATATCCAGTGTCTATTGTTTTCACTTGGTGCCGGATTTCCCAGCATTTTGCATTTTACCCGTAGGCTGAATCACTGCTTCCTCAAAGGCACATGATATCAATAATACAAAAAACAAAATACTGGAAAAATAGCAGGGAGAAAGGCGGTACAGGTAAAGAAAGAAAAGCTAAAAGAGTTGAGGTCTGACCAGGAAAAGGAGTTGCAGTGAGTGAAAAACAGCATGAAAACACTGAAGAAAAACAGAATACATGTTGGTAGATGGATTTCTTACTCTACTGATGAGTACTAAGTAGACAGAGACAGAAAAGATGGGAGAGAGAGAAAGCATTAGATAGGACTAAAGTGTTAAGCCTGTGGCATGAACCCCAACCGTTTAAATGTCTTCATCAATTTTGGGTTAATACAAAGGAAATGCAGGGACTTTCTCTCACCTCTGAGTTTGAAGGAGTCCCCGGTGGCAGAGTGAACTGTAAACATGTGAGGATGCTCTTCGCTGGAGACCACCGAGGCTCCAAGGAGAGGCATGGAGCCCCGGGGAGGTCTCTGGCTCCTGCTGTGCTCATTTAAATAATACTGGAGCTGGCCGACCTCTGGGTCCAGGACAAAATATCTGCAGGAGAGGGAGAACGAGGAGAGGAGGGACAGGAGAGAGGAAAGACAGAGACATGGAAAAATATGAATTCAGCATTAGCTTGCAAACAATATACAGTGCATTTATCATTGTAGAGTTTTTTTAAACAAAGCAAACTTAATGCACTGGTGCAAAGAGAAACCATTGTTTTTAAAATCCTAAGCTCTTCTTACACTCTGATGCAGAATATATGGAGCACAAAGCAACTTTCTGCTGGTTTTGCTTCTGCATTTTGAATTTCAGCAATATCGACATGACACATAGATTATTCCCTTTGTGCTCCGCTCCTATTTCTTTTTTGTGGATAGGTGAAAGTCAGCTGGACTTGTAAAAAAAAAAAAAAGTGTAATTTCAAAGTGTAACTTCAACAAAATTGCATTCAAAAACCTGTTACTTCCCAAACCTCCCACAGTCCCTTTTACTCCAGTGCATGTTCACAGAGAAAGTGTGAGGGATGGTGGGGAAGGGAAAAAATGATTTTCAGCAGGAGAATTGGTGCGACATTGTTGAGCACAGCGCTGCGTAAGAGTCTCCCTGCGGTGTCGTCGTGGCTGTGAAACATCAGAGGAGGCACGACAGCATCCATTGAGAGTCATTATTGTGCTCTGGTTGTTGTAATGCTTTATTACTCCCTTTTGAACCCCTGCTCACGGCACGCTCTCTCACACACAAACACACACACAACTACTGCTGGTACGATATTGCTCAGTCAGCAATCTGTTCTCCTGATGAAAGAGAGGACAAATCTTATTTCATCCCATACTGGAGCTCATATGCAAGCAACAGAGGGCTGAGTTATTTTACCCCGGGGTGCTTAATATGGTCAAATATGGAGCAGCGTCTGCAAACACAGATGAGAACCGCTGATGGCAAGAGGGAGAGAGGGAGGGATGGAGAGAGAGAGCAAGGGGCAGGGGAAGAAAAAGAAGGAGAACAAGAGTAGGAGGGAAAGAGTGAGATGGAGAGGGAGAGGAGTAAAGGATTCATTGAAGAAGAGGGACAGAAACTCTGATGAATAATTTAAATTTGTGTTTTCACACAGCGATCTGTGTCTTCTTCTCTGCTCCCATGTGACTTTGTGGCAAGCAGCGGGGCATCAGCTGTCTCGCTCGTCCGCTCTGCTCCAAACACATAAACAGTCAGGAGGCATCGATAATGTGATGCAGTAATAACTTCTCCTATGCATGTTGTGTGTGTGAGAGTGTGTGACTGTGTGGGTGGGTAACTTCAACAAAAAACAGCTTCCTCATGTTGAGTAAGGCACAAGGCAAAATCTAATGGATTACAGATTTCTGATTACACGTCAACATCTGTAAACAGTAATCCAGTAATCCACTGGAATACAGTAATCTGACTGCTTCTCTTGTAGAGCCAAGACAAGCCAAAGAATAGGCAGTTACACAAATGACATTTTCCTTTCTTTAATGAATTGTTATGAAATGAGTCCAACTGATACTGACTTGCTGACTTGCTTTGAGTAACACCTTCCATTAACAATATATTGGCTCTGATGGGGTTTTTATACACAGAAAAACACACATGTGTAGCAAGGAATCATCAGATTTGATAATTAAATCGTTAACCATACATTCTGGAGGCTTGATGTTTTACAGCTGAACAATAAACTTATTCTCAACACAATCCACACCATCTGGTCAGCTGTGATGCTCTGCCAACTCACAATGTATTGCAAACAATTGAGTATAATGGAAAAACTATTTAACGATAGAACTGTTTTTTACTGATCTGAAGTGTTTTTGATTACAATAAGTATATCTCTTTTTTGCATATCAGCCAACATGTACACTAATATTGACAACGATTATTGTTTTTGGTATTTCTGCTTTATTTCACAGTCACAGTTGGAGAGAGACAGGAAAGGCCGGCGAGAGAGAAGGGGTGACATGCAGCAAATGGCCTGAGGTGGGATTCAAACCCAGGACGCTGCGATCAGGACTCAGCCTTAACACGTGGTACATGCTCTTATCCAGTGAGCTACCGGGGCGCCCCAATTCATCATTAAGACCGATCTGTTGTGCTGTGCTCGTTCTTCACATGTAACTGAGTTGGTTTGCTAAGCTGCAGCGGCACAAGGAGTAAGCTCGCCTGAGATCTGAGGACATTTGCTCAGTGAACAAATGAGCACTGGTTAGAATTAGATTAGTCATGTGTCACTTTTATGGAACACAAAATAAATGATTGATAAAGGCTGGTGGCAAGTGTGACAGTTCCAATTTTCTGTAGAGAGAGGCTGAAAAGCGAGGGAGGAAACTCGAGCAGAGGAGGAGAAAAGGCAAAAAGGGACAAGGCTGCTGAGAGAGAACAAGAGAGAGAGACAAAGAGAGACAAGCTCAGAGGAGAGGAGAGGAGGAGGTGTCAGCACCAAACACGCAAAGACAAAATCATTTTAAACTGATGCAACTATAGATCATAAGCGCATAAATATTCTAAATCTCTTGTTAAAATACATTTCTACCGTAAAGCTTTTTTTTTTATCATCTTTAACGTTCAACGAGATTGTGAAACAGTTTGTATGTTAACTGTGTTGTGAAAAGTGCTGAAACGTATTCTTATTCTAATCGTTATTTATTATTCATGAGGACAATTTCAGATGTTTTCTCTTCAGCTTGTTGGCCGGGGAGCAGTGTTGGGACTTGAACATGATGGCAGCAGCTGCTAGACAGAGCTGCTGCGTTGCCCTGCTGCTCTGCAAGCTGCTGCGGCCGCTGTCCAGGGTCCTGAGGTGTGTTGGCGGCGCACCGAGCAGCGTGCCTAAACCCCACAACTGTCTCTGCCTCGTTTCCAGATTGCTGTTTCTTCACTTGACGTCCTCTTGTCAACTCTCCCGTCGGCCTCTCTGAACAAGATTGATTCCTTCCAGCCTGTTTAGCCTCAGATTCTACTGGTTGTAGTGTTGGCTCAGTTAATTTCTTTTTCCTGTTCAGGGCCACAAGAGGTAGGGGGACAGGGACCAGAGTCGGCACAGGCAAAACTGAGACCGTTTCAAACTCTGTTTTAACTCGCATGAAAGGACAAACAACATAATTTAAAAAAACAAAAACTAAATGATTAGAGTATAGAGTATTTATATACCAAAGGTCAGATCAGTGATGTTGGATTGATGTCAGATTGCTTGTGCGATCACCACCTTACCACAAAAGTCAATGATGCATTTATACAATGAATTCAGATAAGCTAAAGAGAAAAATAGTCTTTGACATTTCAGTTTATGGTCTGATCTGCACCAGCAGACAAAAGTGATGACAATTTCCCACTCACTTCACCATATGTTTCCCCTCCAGACTTAAAGCCCCATAATGTTTCCAAATATACACTTTATAGCAAAAGAACTGGGACAGTGAGATCCCGTCTTTTCTGTTATTCATTAGTGCAGATAAGCAATTACATCGAGACAGAAAGGAAAGACAAAGAAAGACACAGATACAGAAGCATAGAGAAATAGATAGATAAAGCTTACAACTGAGAAGAACACAGATGCAGGAATAAAGATATGCACAGTGATAGAGAAAGGGAAATAAAGAAAGCGACTCGAACCAAGTAAAAGCTCAGTGACCACCAGCTCACAATCAAAAAACTTGGACATAAAAAAATCCACCAAAAGAAAAGAGAATATAGGGTAGCTTTTTGAGAGATGAGGTTGAGATAAAGCTGCAGCTCCTTAACTTGTCATATTCTATACTGCTAAAATAGCAAAACCGAGATAGCTAAGAAAAGAAAAGGAGATATATAGTGGGTAGGAAGACAAATATAAAGAGAGCAGAAAAGGCACAGATAGATAACGGACAAACAGCTGGGACTAATGGAGAAAGTGATAGAAGAAGACAGACAGAAAAGAGATTAAACAAAGATAGAAACAGCGATAAAGACACAGAAAGACAGACAGAGATATGATACAGTACCCTATCACCGTTTATGCTATGATCACCGCCAGGCAGCTTTTATAATGAGTTCATGTTAATCATCTCTCTTATGACACGCACATGCATGCACACACTCATACACGCATGCATACACACACACAGCCACTCCTCATCCCTCACATAAACACACACAGTGACAGAAGGTAACACTGACTGCACACACATGCAGTCGCCCTCACTCACACTCGCTAATGTTGTTACAGGATGTGCTCATGACTCGCTGGTGCTTCCCTTCCTCCTTTCCTCCTCGAGTGTCTGCAGCCCCACAAGTGTCACGCCACGCTTACCGGGCCATAAAACACTGTCTTTATCTATCATGTGTGAGCCGAACGTCTGGGCCGCCATTAGGCCTTATAACTCTTACACGCTACTCATCTATCAATCAAGGGAGCGGAACAGAGCAGCAGCAGGGAGACTCAAGACTGGAGATCGGGAAATTTATTTAGATAGAGGAGCAGCAGAGGAGGTGTGTGTCTGCGCTGATTGAGAGTCACAGAGAGATAAAGAGAGAGCGAGAGAGAGAGAGAGAGCAGCAGACAGGTGAACTGAGTGAGAAAGACAGAGAGAGAGAATTGAGAGAAATCACAGTTGAGGGAGAGGGGAAAAAAAGAAAAGTTGGAGAAGAAATGACAGCGGAAAAAGGGCAAGGAAGACACCATTTACTGCAAGTGAATGGGTCTTGCATGCCAGAGGTGCTGCCATCCAACACACAGAGTAAAGGAGCAGGGAAGGGCGACCAGCCTGGAGGAGATGGTGGATGAGAGGAACAACCTCCATAGTTCAGTGGATAAAAAGCTCCTATCTGCTGGCACTTTGAGCATCACACACACATCGTAAGTCTTTGGCCTGATTTAAACTCAACTAGTTCATTGCAGAGCTGTGGATTTACCATTTCTATTCTTAGCTCTAAGTTTGGACTTTAACAGGGTCAGACAGGAAATTGTTTTCCTCAAAGTTTATCTCAAAGTCACCTCATCTTTAAATTGGGTGGAATTAGGTGAGACTAAAACTTAGATAGTCAGTTAGAACAAAATGTCTGGCTTGAGTTTGAACTTTCAACAGGTCTAAGACCAAGCTGGGAGAGTTGAGGTAATCTCACTGGATTGTCTGGAAAATGCTAGTTTTTGCATACAGACTTTTTATTTTTGATGGCAACTGTAAAATGCCACTGTCAAACTTCTCACTGTCACTACTTTACTTGCTTTGATAGACTTTAGTTACTAAAGTAAAGACGGTCTTTAAAAGTCCACTAGAACTGTACTGTTTCCACTTTCAGAGCCGGCATCAGCCATTCTTTTTGTTGTCTTGTTTCATTTTTTTCACTGTTTGGCTATGCACTGTATGCCCACATCTCCCAAATGCTATGAAATTTTTAAATAAACGTTTTCATTTCTAGCCAGCCGAGTGGAGCTCCTGCCAAATATCATAAAATTTCAATTAAAAGCCGAGTCAATCAAATCAATCCCGTCAAAAACAGCTGTGATGTGTCAAGCTATTTAACCTGTTTTAACCCACTGCATGTTGACAGATTATTTCTGCCTCTGATGCTTATTCAACATGAGCATTTTTCTCTTGGTGAGCAGGGGGCGACTTTCCTCCCCCTCCTGCTTGCCGCTGAAAGGCAGCCTCCTGTTTTCATGTCACGTCCCACTTGCTTCCTACTTCCCATTGGTTGTGATACCATTATGTTGTCTGTTAACTGTGCACACAAGGCATAAAGCTACTTTATTCTCCCTGAATACTGATAAGGCCATGCACCTCTTCATTTGTCCAACTTGCATTACGCTTTGTTTGGCTGTTTGTTTTCGCAATCTGTTGTTTGGCACTGGCTGCTTTGTGTTGTGACCCGCTGATAGAGCATATTTACAGAAGTACTGTGCATTCACCGCTTGACCAATCAAGACAAAAGCCCTGTTAACTCTTCCTAAACATTCTTAACTCAATTTTAGTGTCACCTCCAGAGCAGATCCAAAATCAGGTTCCAGGAACTTCACGTGGAAATGTGTCATTGCCAATTGAAACGATGCCAGAGCCCGTGAAATAGATTTGATGGCAGAGTGCACTTCGGTTAAGATCTTCCAGCTGAAAAGGCCCATAAGTGGAAAGGGTACATTCCTGTTAAAACGGTATTTCTAAACAAAACTTTGAGAACAGAGGTCACTGCCACTGTGGATAAAAGTCTTTCAGGAGTCAAACACATCTCTACTTCAGTGATTAACTAAAGCCAGTCACTAAATTACAGACAGTGAGAAGTGTGACAGTGCCATTTGGTCCCTTACTGGATTTTAGTTTGGCCTTAGTTAATATGCCAGTGGCTGGACCAGAGCAAGCTGCCACACTGCCCAAGTGTTAAATAACACACTTTAGGTGAGAGGTATCAGCACTGAAAATAAACCAGTAAAGTGTGTGCCATGTACGCTTAAGCAGCAGCCCAGTTGCAATTTGAAAGCTTTGCTGCATGTCATCCCCTCTTTCCACCCTGTCTTCCCTGCCTCTCTCGACTGCAGCTGCCCAGTAAAACACAAACAATCTTTTAAAAAAACCCATACTGGGACATTGTGTTAGTTATGTGGCCAGAGTACACCTGATCCAATCTGAACCAGTTTCACATGAACCAGTTTCATCAGGCTGTCTTATATTTTGGCAACTGACTGTGTATCACTTGCTGAGCTCGCCCTGGTTCCAGCATCCCAGATACACAGCCCTGCAGCCACAGCTGTTCACAGACTCAAAGTTACGGCGTAGGGCTACCAGTCAAACTGAATAAGACTTAAAAAACCTACATTATTAATTAGGGAAATATGTTTGGCAGCCATACTGAAAGCAGCTATAACTCTCTGGTGGATTCCCTGTCAACCGCCTTGTCACAACAAATAACAACAACTAAATCCCCTCTGACAGGGTGAGAACAACAATAAAGCAGTAATCACTGCAATGATACAAACATGCCATTGTTGCTTCGCTGCACCGTCTGTCTCCCGGCTCAGTGTGCTCTGACGGAATTGGAAATGAAAGCAGAGATCAGGGCTTGGTGAAAAATTGAAATATGTTTTGATGACGGCTCATATATTCAGACCACATTCAAATGCACACACACACACACACATGCAGAACATGCACACCCACACTTGTTAAAACCCATCTTCCCTCTCTCTTTCTCTCTCTTTCTCCATCCCATCTCTGAGCATATGAGTCAAATATAGAG
>OMLB01034957.1:25070-35909 GCA_900302555.1 Myripristis jacobus | reverse complement strand
AGGGTCCAAGTCAAAGATGGAAAGTTATGCTTCAAGTGCTTCTACTTCACCTTTCATTTGACCAGAAGAAGGGATGAGCCAAACACTCTTCCACTGTGGGTCTCTTCTTTGGTTCTGCATTGATCATGCTCTCAATCAGATCCTTTGCAACAATATCTTTAACATGTTCCAGATTGTACGTCCCGTTGTAAATGTTGCTCTCACAGTTGATGCGTCTGCCAAAAGGGTGGTGTCCTCCAGAGAGGATGTAATAGATCAACATCCCAGCCACCTTAAGAGTTAGTATAAAAAAAATTACAAAATGATGTTTCTTCTACTCACGAAATAAACTGCTTTATAAGAAGAAAGCTAACCTGTATATCAGTGCTGCACTTGTATGGTATGTTAGCATCTTCTTCCAAAGTCTCTTTGGCCATCCAGCATCTGGTTCCTGCACTGCTTGTGTGTAAAGTTGTTTGTCCTTTGGGCAATCGTCGGCTGATGCCAAAATCTGATAATCTTGCCCTCCCTCTGACATCTGCAGGGCAAATGGTACAGACCAAGACAGTAAACAGTGTTACAATGATACAAATAATGTCTACTACTGGTGTATACTTTTTAAATTTCAGATTGTGACATACATGTTTTCTTATTTCTCGTTCTTCTTACCAATCAAGACATTCTGGGGTTTGAGATCCCGGTGGAGAATTTGTGGTTTCTGACAATGAAGCACCCTTAAACTATCGAGAACCTGATGCATGAGTTCTCTCTTCTTTTCAGGAAGAATGTGTTCTTCATTTGTGATGTGCTCTTCCAGGGTGTACTCACACAGCTGAAGAATAAGATATCCAAAGTTCTCATCCTCTGCAAAGTCAACGTAACGCACAATGGACAGGTGATCAAGCTCTGGAAGCCGTAAGAAATCTTCTTCATTCTTCAGGACCTGATAGCTTAATTTGGACATTCTCTTGACTGCAACTTCAGTGCCGTCATCTCTCAGCCCCAAGAAGACCTCTGTCCCATCACTTCCCTTTGCTATGTGGAATTCCTCATCTTTCACATACATCAGGCTTCCAACTCTGGTTACTTTACTTTCATCAGAGTCAACGAGCTTCTGTATTTTTTCTCTCCATCTCTTGCTGATTTGTAGCCATTTCTGTGATTTCAGCGATGCATCGGTGTTGGTGTTGAATGGCTTAGCATTTGAACTTTGGACAGATTCCATAACAGGAACTGATGTTTGAGCATTTGTGGAAGGGCAAACTTCATCATTTTGCTCCTCTTGCTGTTCTGACTTTTTTTTCTTTTTCTTCTTCTTTTTCATGGATCCTGGTAAATCATTACAGTTTGGTGTCGATTCTTCACAGGTGAGTTTGTTGAAATGATTTTGCAGTCTTTGAAGCATTTTTTTCAGGTTGTCATTCATTTGCATTTCTGCAGATGTAAGTATATCTTCAGGCATTGATGTTATTTTCTCTGATGTCAAGATGTCTGCCACATAGTCAAATGAAAGGAGGCTTGCAAGTATGCCAAATGTGTACACTCTCACATCAGAGGGATGATCCTTCTGCACAAAAGGAGCGACTGTTGTGCATAATTTCTCAACCAGTTTCCGCTTCCAGCCACTTTTGACTTTTGTTTTATGAATAATCATATAGAGTGCTGCTAGAATAGCTTTTGGTGTATTTGGATTTTTTGTCAGCCAAAGCAGATCAAGTAGCTGGGGGATCATATCTAATGTTGTCTCATTCGGTATGTCCTTCACAGTGCAGAAAATTGCATGTATACATCCAATTGAGGCAGGTAAAAATTCCTGGGGAATTTTTGGAAGGCGTTTGACTGCATCTGCAGCAAAGGGGATGAGATTTCCTGTGTCTTTCAGCCATTTAATACTTTGTTGACGATAATTTTCTGCAGATAGCCCAATAACATTGAAGAGTATCTCAATCATGGTCAGATGGGTTCGAGGATCCTCCTCAAGCAAGTAACTCTCATTAAGTTTGAACACTTCTTCAGGTGTTTTCTCTTGTACAGCAATATCCATATCAACAAAGTATTTTACTTTGGAACAAAATGCATTGCCATTTGATGCAAGCTTGTGTATCATTTCAGATATTTTTTTATTCATACTTTTAACAGTATTAACATCCATGAGTACAGATCGAATAATGCTTATCTTTGCACCTGCAGAGATTAGTTCTTTCATCACATCATCTCTATTGCTCTGGGCAGCAGCATGTAGTGGTGACCATAAGGCTTGGTTATGTCCATTTGGATCAGCTCCTGCTTCAAGCAACCTCTTCGCAAAAACTAGGGGAGCTTTGGAAAGTGAGACATAATGCAAAGGAGTAAAGCCCCTTCTGGAAGTCTGGTTTGGCTTTGCACCATGATGCAGTAAGAAAGCAAAGATATCTTCGTTGTGACATGAGACAGCAGCAGTCAAGGGGGACACAACATCTTCACACTCATGGAATGTGTAAACTCCATTAATGTCATTGTCCTTTAGAAACTTCTTAAGGTCACTGAGTTTGTTGTTGATTATACACTGTACTAATGGATGTGTTTCTCTTGGGACTGAAGTCAGCTGAATTTCTGTGATGATATTCATTTCTTTGTTTCAGAGTAACTGTGGGATGACAAAATCGTTAGACCACCGGTGCCTTCTTAAACTTTAAACTAGTTCATATGTAAAACTATGAACATATAATGATTTTTAAAAAACCACAAGGTCAAATTTGTACTCACTCAGGTTTAAGGTGTAACAACTTGCCCAATCAGTGAGTAGGCAGGTGGATCCAAATACAGACATCAGAGGTAGTGACGTAGTTGCAAAGTCTTCATTGATGCAGCTGTAAGCAGGTGTACAGGTAAGTCCAGCTCAGATGGCAGATACCACACAGAAGACTGGCAGGCAAACAGAGGGAAAGGTGAAACAAACTGACTAAACTGATGCCAAAACTGATATCAGGAAACAAGACTAAACAAAACAGTAACTAAGCAGGACTGGTAACAGCAGGCAAGGAACTATGATACAACAATCTAGATGAAACAATGGACTAGGGATGTAAAAGTATGTAAGTAAGTAAGTTTTACAGTATGGTACGATATCTACCAAATTACAATGGTATCGGGGGCAAGGATTAACAAGGCAAAAGCAAGGCAGGTGTGCTGGGGGACAACAAACCGGGCAAGAGTAAGGGAACACGCAAAGGACATACAGAGCATGCAGGCAATACCAAGACAGAATCAGACAGAAATCAGAGGATCGTGGCATCTTCTCCATGACAAGGTATTCAAATGACAGTAACACTTTATATGAAGGTCCCTCGTTCTTTAGAAGATCCTTATTAACACTGAAAAGTGTTAATAAGACTATATAACAAGACTATATAGGAGCGATTGAAAGCATCCTGACTGGAAACATCACAAACTGGCATGGGATGTGCACGGCCCAGGACAGGAAGACTCTGCAACGAGTGATTAAAACTGCCCAAAACATCATTGGTACCCATCTACCAAGCATCAGTGATATCAGGGAGGTGAGGTGTCTGCGCAGAGCCAAAAGGATACTAAAAGACAACACCCACCCCAGCCACAGCCTGTTCACCCTGCTGCCGTCAGGCACAAGATACAGAAGTATCCGCTGCCGTACCACCAGACTACAGAGCAGCTTCTTCCCTCAGGCTGTGAGACTACTTAATGCACCATCTGCACTCCTCCATGTTTAATAATTTTATTTTTTTTAATACAATCAATTAATCCAAAGAGGGAACCACATTTTAATTTCATTATACAACCTGTTGTATAATGACCAATAAACTTCCTTGTATCCTTGTATAAGTGTAATAATCATCATGGACACATTTATCGTCAGATTATAAGACATTTATAGGCACTCATATAAAAACTTGACAGTTTATAGAGTGCTTTTGAACATGAATCAAAGCCTTGTAAGTTTCTTGTAATTATTTATAACAGCATTACAAACAAATTTATTGTGTTGAACTAACTTACCTATTGTGTCATTGTAAAAACTTTACTAGGTTTTTTGTTGTTGTTGTTGTTTTATTAACGTTAAGACGCCAAGAACTAACTAACAACACATCTTCATTACCAAATACCGATGCTTTCACGCCCCTTCGTGTCTGATATAAATGCCAAAGTCCGGATGGGACACTCCGGGCAGTGTCATCGGGTGTAAAAACTATTTAGTTAAGGTTAGGGAAAAGTTAGGGTTCACTTTGCTTAACCTTGAGCACATGTTGTGCTAAGTCCAGATGTGGAGGCAGCAAAAAGCACAGTGCTGACAAATGTCTTGTAAACTAACAATAAATGTGTTTATTAATACACTTGTATAACACTTATTGATGTAATAAGCATCTTATAAAAGGACTCATAAGGGAATTATTACCAATTAACTAACACTTATTATGAAGTTGAAAAATAAAATGCTCCCCAACTGTTTTATGTGAAATGTTGTGCTTTGATCTGATGACTGAATAATTCAAAACCACTGAAGTATTATGTTATGATATCTCTGAGACCAATGTCAGTGACCTTAAAGGAATAAACAGTTTTCACTGAAGATTGTAAGGGGTGGAGTTTCCTGGCCTGAACAGATAACAAAATATTCTTAGCAAAACTGATCAACTTACAGAAACCTGACTGTGTGTCCTGGACTATCATGACGACACACATTCAGTGCATCTACAAAACATTAATGTTCAAACTGAAAGACATCAGCAGCTATAATGGAGCCTCTTCCATTAGTGATGGGCAAAACAAAATTAAATGTTCATGTCTTATTCTTGCCATAGACTGACTTGGAAACCTGTAAACTGAACATATTTCCCAAGCTCCCAAACTTGATAAACCAGTAATCACATTAGCCCTATAAGAATGACTTAAGCAAAACTGAAATTGTTTTATTGGATAAGAGTAATTCTATACCATGTGCTCTTTGTAAAAATTTAACCAGCCCCTTATTTTGATTGGTTATAAAAATAAATAAATAAATGAGAAAATGGAGAATATAACCCCTCTCAGAAGTCAGTTAAGTATTTCTGATTCTGAATTCTGTCTTTTTAAATGTAATTTAAAAATTGAACAAGGGACACACTGGATTTTAAATAATATAGTTGTATGACGTTCATGGTAAAAATTGAGGAAGTCATCGCTTATCGTTTGCATGCTTAACAGCAGATTATACACACAATCATAAAACATGGGCCTACATGAAGTGCCCTTTGCACTCTATAAACTGCATACAGATAAACAGGTTTGAAAGTCCCTGAAGAAAATAAAAAAAGAAGAAAAAGACAAATGAAAGCAAAAAATAAAAATGGAAGAATGCATATATAACGAATGATATGTTTTACAACAAGGTTACCATTCAAAATCCAAAAGGTTTTGCCAGTAGCACCGTATTTGACCATTTGCTTAATCATCAGATCATGCTTCATTAACCATTTTAATCATTTAGGATTAAAATAGTAATCAACTAAGATCTCAAATTTCACCTGATGATTACTGTGCATTTTCAACCAGCCTTAATAACTTAGAATTAGAGTTTTATGTAGTTTTATATTCCCTCTTATTAACCAGTATGTGGTTTCTGGTCATTCTGGGGTGTGTTGAGTGGAAACATGTTGGGGAAAGGGCCTCATTTCATAATCCTGTGCAACAGCTTCAATATAAAATCTGAGTTTATGGTCTGTAATACACAAGCTAATACAGTTTACTTTGTTCTGTCTGTGTAACGGCGAGGATAACAAGTGTCATCTGTCTGTTAATAATAAAAGGTAAACTAAAAAAAAATAAATAAAAAAAATAACATAGACATTTAAAAATGTACGTCATTAAAGCTCATAGCCGACTGACTGCTTGTAACCTGAAATAATCTGGGTAATCATGTAACGGTGGAAACTGAGTTTGCTGTAGCTACAGATGACTGACTTCCTGTTAAAACGCCTCTGTTGTAAATACAAACATACATGTACAAGGAGGGCAAATTTGCTGAGTTAAAGTGGAGGCATACCAGCTTGGCGTTTGGGTGGCCTCACTTATTAATATGTATCCTGCAACCCAGTTCTTATTACTTACATTTTGGAGGCACGATACGACCCTGCGGACTGTTATTGTTATATAGCAATGATTTATCTCCGTCACTGAAAAGTAAAAGTAGTCCAAACGGTGTTCTCTGGGAGGACGGAAGCAGTCTGTTTCAGGTTAATGACGTCGTGACTGGAATAAGACGTTGTAAAATATACTTACAAGCATGTAGGCGATGGAGGGGTTGCTTATCTTGTCAATACTTACTTTACTTCTCTGTAATTTAGGTCTCCGACTGGGGAGTTTGAATTGGCGGATTCAGCGGCAGGAAGTGGAGGCGTGGAGCCCTCCGCCGAGCCTTTTTTCTACACCCGTATTCTGGAAAAAGCCGCCTGTGATTGGTTAGACACAACCCTAAGCCCCGCCCCAGGCCCAACGTTTACCAACGGAGGCAACGAGCAGGGGCGTGTCTTCACGGAATCCGGGTGGAAAAAAAATACTGCCCACGGACCAAACAGACTGGACTGAGCAGCTCCAGTGGTTCCTGTAAAACTCCTGACTTAGAGTGTTATCCAAAAACAAGAAGAGCAAGGCGGGGCTTCGCGGAAAGATTAGACTGTAGAAAAAATAAGGCACGACAGGATTTTGTGTGGAGGCCCATATCTGCCAGGAGAAATAAGAGATGCCTATCGTAAATAATAATTATGAGGGGGGAAAAAGCCGAAACTATTATGACATACATGCAGCTGTCAAAGTGCAGAAGCTGTTTGCCATGAGCTCTGTTGGTGTGACTTGTGTTGGAATTTGAGATAGACTGTGAGTGCATGGAGGACTGTTTACCACAGGTGAAAAACTTCACTTGCATGCTGATTCATGGGGATTTCACCAAGCAAACCCACCCTTGAAAGCATTTGAAGCAAGAAACTGGCGAAGAGAGAAGCAAAGCGATGTGGCTGACTTGGCAGCTGGATGCACCACGCACACTTGGTATCTCATTATTTCGATGGTCCTGCACCCCTGCACAGGGTAATTAGAAGACGACACAAAATATAAGCCCACCTATCAATAGTAGGAGAGAAATACAGCCTATATCTTGAGAAGAATCAAACGCAAACAACAAATAAATCAAGCGGATCAGTACAAAGACTATAAGAAAAAGAAGAATAGACCTTTCACCTTTGAACCTTTGCATAAGTTGCATGCATATGTCTGAGATATATCTGCAAAATACTGACAGAATAACATATGTATATATAGAATAGATCAATACTCATCATGCATAATTTTTAATAAAGGGATTCAATCACTGAACAGTTTCGTTTTAGAAAGCTGTACACACTCAGTCACAACTTACTGAGCTCAGCATACTTCACCAGAATGACTAGAGCAAAACTGACAGACTGACCTCTGCTGGTGGTGTGAAAACTCTCCAGGTGCATTGCTGTACATGGATAGGACATCTGGGGCACTCTGTAAAAGACAGAGAAAGAAACACACACACACACACACACACACACACACACACACACACACACACACACAGAGCCTACCATCCAGTTGCAGACTCAGAAAAAGCTGCTTACTTGGAATACACACATAAAAGGAGGGAAAATAATTACCACAAGTGTCTTTAAAAGTTTGGTTTGTATGAATCCATGGCACACGATGAGTTTGTGAGATGCGGCCTGTAGAAGTGTTTGTGCTGATAACTTCTTAAAATGGAACCTCAGATTTGTGGATACCACTGAAATCTCTATTTGCTGGCCAAAACTGATTTCCTGTGTTTAAGTATCCCTTTAAAATTGTGGGGGAAAATGAATCGTATCCCAATGTGGACAAAATTGGGGGTCAGCTGAACTGAACTGAAAGTCCTGTTTAGACTCAGCTGACAAAATATATAGAGTAAGAATGCAATACATCAGTGAGTCTTACTGGAGATGAGAACAATACAGATTCATCCATCAAATTTGCAGGGCAGCATTTGTAACTCCAGTGTCAGTTGATCTGAATAAGCCAATAAGGTGAGAAACCTCGAGCAATACTAATTATTCAGTATGTATTTATGTATTTGATCCACAGATCATAACAAGGTGATGCACAGTGTTTGTTTGTGATTGGTAAAGTGTGACAGCATCAGTGGTGAAGGGATGGCATGTTGCCTGTTGTGTGTTGGTTCATTTTACGATGCCATTTTCATTGTGAAACACATCTTAAAATCTTATTTGCACACATTTATTTGACACTCAACAGATTAAGCTTACAGTATAATTTTTACAGTAACATTCAGTATGCTTAAAACAATCATAAAAAAGAAGTTGCATGTGATAAAGCTTGCATATTCTGTTATTTTCCTCTACCAATAGTAATATCATTCAGTTAATATGAGTAGAAGCACTTTGTTTTAAGACTTCTGCGTTTTTAGTTGTATCTAAAAAAACAGTGAACACTCTGTTTTGAATGTCATGCTCTTGCAAGCTGCAGTAGTATTTCTAAGTTAAGTGCAAAGATTTGTTCCGATTTTTGTGTGATATGACAGACAGGAGGTGGCATTTCAAACCCAAGTATATGTACAATTTGTAGCTTGTATGTCAACATTCAGTATTTTCAAATAAATGTATGAAAGAAAGGAAAAGCATTTCAACGCAGGTTGACACATTTACATCAAACTTTTTAGTTTTCTGCTTGTTTGGACATACAGATGATGTCTTCCATCACATTTATTTCTTGAGGCCTTTAATCTTCAGCTATTTCAATTAGAGACAAATACTCAAGGCTCCACTGTTGGATTTTACAAAAACACACATCTGAAGTTATTTTTTACACAGAGGGGTATTTCTTCTTGACCTTGAAAAGAAATGCTGTTCACTTTTTTTTTTTTTTTTAATTTGCAAGCAAATTGAATTTCCCTGACATTACAATAGATACAGGTCCTTTCCACAGAATGGAAGAAGAAGGGCTTCTATCTACTTCTACCACTCTTACCTCTGGTCTAAAAAGGTAGCTAAATGGGGATTCTGCACTCATATTTTTTTTGTTTAAGAAGGCTTCAGCTATAACCAGTCCGCAGTATGACTTCCTAAAATAAAACCACAGCTTGATACTTTACTGTTTGCAGAATAATCTATAGCACCTACAGTAACAACTCTGATAAAATAACTGGACTCTATGGACTGGGCTCTCAGCTTTAAAGGTTTGTGCTTTCAAGACATTTCCCTGTATGTAAAAAGCAAAGGGGTGTGATACTTCATCACAGCCAGAGGGGGGCGTTGTAGGCCCATCACAACATGGTACCCCAGTGCAGATAAGGCAACATACTGTACATTACTAGAGGGTATGAGGACATGAGGTTAAGTGGCACATGGAGGAGCAACCAAACTCCTTACTACCTCAGCTGATCCAAAACTTAAGCAGGACCTGACAAATCTGGTAGCCTGAGATCTGTCTCACATCCAGGTGTTGAAGGTAACAGGAGGGATTAAGATTTGTCTAAAATAAGCACAGGACATATCAAACTCATTGCACATCCCAACATGATTATCATCAGCACCTTCAACAGAAAGTCTTAAACACTGACATCATCCTCTCCCTGAATGCAGAGATGCCAGTGGAGGGCTGCTGTCCACCAAGAGGAGTTTGGACATCAGTGTGTTCCACATTCATCATCCCATCTGACTCTTTTAGGACAATCTGATCCCAGATTAGGATCTTTGTCAAGTTAGATTAAATGAAACAATAACACACCTTTTTACACTCGCTTTTATTTACCCTTTTATACTGAGGCAGCAGTCCAAAGAGGCAGAGACACTTGATTGGTCAATTATCAGACTAATTAACGAGGTATAGGCCACCATAACAATATACATACAATAGTAAAAAAAAAAAAAATCAGTACATGCCATCCATCCAACATTAATCAGTGGCTTGAAAAATATAGCAAATGCCTATATAAACACTGCTGTAAGGTAAGGATGAAGTCATCAGAACAGGGCTGAGGGATATGGACAAAGGCAAATGTCACAATATCTTTGACAGAATACCTTGATATCAACATTGTGACAAAATTGTCAGGATGACTATTGGATGACATAAGAGTTTTCTGATTAAAAAAAAATATATTAGCGATATGGACACGACCTAGGTTAGTTATAACCTTGGTGTCAATGTCCATGTATCCGTGCTCACTTATACCAATCACATTGACTGCAAAAGTCTACTGCACTGCTTAGCTCTTTCTCAGCCCTTATCATGTCTGTATATACTATTTCAGGGAGAATGACATTATGATTGACTTGTATATATAAACTGAATTGCACCTCTATGTCCAGGCCAATGAAAATGTTGGATTACAACATTTGAACTGCATAAAAATTACTCATGATTTGTCTCTTTTGGCATTTCTGATCCATTTCACTTTGGGTCATTAAGTCCAGACTCTTGAACTGGGATGGTGAGACTTCCTTCAACATTTGCTGACTTTGCTGCAGCAGAAGAGGGTTTGTCTTCACTTTTGAAAAAGGTTTTTAAGGTGATCCGTGAATTCCAGCCGTGGATTTTGGCAAAACTGTAGACACATCCAAAGAGATCAGGAAACTCCGACATCAGATCAATACTGGCTGCATCCTCAGCACTGCAAACAGTGAGAGACATTATTATTATTTCAGTGTGAGGAAGAGTCAAGTCACCAATCCCTGACAGTGAATCTCTGAATAAATGATGGTTAGCTTGAGTGCTACAGTATAGCTGCATAAGTAAAAACAAAGGTCATGCTAACAAAGCATTAGGAGGTTAATGATATAACTGGCATTTAAA
>OMLB01034957.1:10381-25050 GCA_900302555.1 Myripristis jacobus | reverse complement strand
ATAAGGCAACATACTGTACATTACTAGAGGGTATGAGGACATGAGGTTAAGTGGCACATGGAGGAGCAACCAAACTCCTTACTACCTCAGCTGATCCAAAACTTAAGCAGGACCTGACAAATTTGGTAGCCCAAGATCTGTCTGACATCCAGCTGGGAACTTGTTTCTTGTATAAAACAATAAGCACAGGGGATAATAAACTGGTTGCAAAAATACGCAAAAATTATATCTCAGATCTATTCACACCTCTTCACTGTTCATCACAGCCTTTCAAAAGTGGTTGGACCTCTGAAAGTCTGAGAGTCCTTTAGAATATATGATGGGACAAGGCCCCTGACACATAATCAAGCAAAGATCAAGATCCTAAAAAGATCCTCAACACTACTTGACCCAGCTGTTATTTATGACAGAAAACTAAATAGGAATTGATACCCAACAGTTCATTACATCCTTTCCCTTCCTCTCTTTTCCCTTCAAATATGTAACTTTTTAGTGGAAGACATTGGATGCGGGAGAGGCAATAAGGCGCAGCCCCCAACTAGCTCACAGACTCAAGTCGATGATGATGTGTTCAAAGATCTGTGTGTTTCCCTTGAAGCTGGAGGCAAAGATGAAGTCCCTGCGGTCAGTGGAAACCACAGTGAAGGAGCGCGGTGCCTGAATATACACCTCCTTGAAGCGATCAAAGATTTTCTTCTCGGTGTCCCACAGGTAGATCTGTGAGAAGGTGTAATCGCTGCCCAGGGCCAGGTAGTAACGTTCTTTGAAAGCAAAGGGTTGCAGAATCATGGATCCTCGTGATGGCAGGGCCTGGATCTCCTCAAACTGTTTGGGACCCCAGCGCAAAACTTTGGAGTCACCGATGTAGCGTGTCATCGCTAGGTAGAGTTCCTCCTGGATCTTGAAGTGTTTCACGGCTACCACATCCTCCATGTTGGGGATCTCACCCTGCAAGGCAAACTTCTGGCTGTTACGGCTCCACTGATAGATTACTGGCACCTGTGAGCGACTTGCCAAAATAAGGTGGGCCTTTCCATCCAAATCCAGGAACTCAGCATCTGTGTCTCGGAACCACTCGTGCAGTGATTGGTATGAATAAAAGCCCTTGTCGTTCCACTTGTAAAGGGTGGACAGGCCTGCTTTAGAGCTGTCAGCAATCACAAAGAACCAGTCAGTGCCAATCTGGAATGTCTCAATGTCATTTGGTTTTGAGATTTTAGACACCTCAATGTCCTGAAACTTGCTGAACCTGCTCTGGTCCTCGTCAAACTTGTAGATGTGGGATCCACCAAAGAGTTGAGCCACAATGACAAACACCTGGTCCTCTATAACCACAGACTTGCACCCCACAATGGACTGACCTGAAGGGCAGGGAAAAGGGAAAATATTCTTCATTAATGATAATCCAGGTATCCAATAAAGAACAGAAACCCACAGCAAACTAACAATGAAGATAAATTCACTAGCCTCAGGGACAGTATAAGATAGATGTCCCTTTGAAAGAGAAACAGCATTTCTCAAAACTCCCTCTGCAGTTTTAAAAACAGATTAACCAGTATCACTAACATCGTAACCTGTTAACCTACTCTAATTTTATTTACTATTCTTTGATGAGGTTGTAACATGTGCATGATCAACCAGTTTGAGGCCATTTGTAAAAGACACTGCCATACCTGTGATGTTGTCATAAGTCCTGAAGTTCATTTCTATGTGGTCCCATTGGAAAACCATACAGCTCTCTATGCTGGGAGCAGCAATTGCCACATAGACATCATTCTTATAGGTGAAAGTGTCAACAGACAGAGATTCAGACACAACAGACTGATGGAGGATAAAATCTGCGGATGAAAAGATGGGATGAGGAAAAAGAAAGTACACTCTTGATTCAAACCAAATCGACATCATCATGCCTTTTTATAACATCACTTACTGTATGTCATAGCTCAGAGGAACATTGCCTAATGCTGATGCAAGTTAGACTAGTGACAATGCCAACTGGCTCAGGTGTCTCACCAGTTGAAATGCATTCATTTTGCAGACTGGCCATATCATTGAGACGCTTGTCCTTCATGTCCTCAGGTCCAGCACATATGACATCTGACACTGTGGCATTGGTGTTCTTCAGCCACGTCATCAGCCACTTGGCACGGCAGTCACACTCAAAGGCATTGCCTCGTAGGTCCCTGCAGAGAGGCATGCATTTCCTATTAGCCACATTTCAAATGTTATGTTTTCTTACAAATGGCATTTCTAATGTTATTGTAATGCACTACCCATGTATCTATAAATGCATTTTATGAGCTGGCAAAGATTTTGAAGAGTATTTAATGAACGGGAAAACATGTTCAAAAAATTACAAATGAAGGGCAAACTTACAGCTCTATCAGTGAGTCCAGATCCATGAAGAGGTCCCTAGGCAAGGCTTTTATGTTGTTATTTGCCAAGGACCTAAAAACAGTAACTTTTGGTCAATACAATAACTTCTATCCAGTTGAGATAATCCTTGAAAACCAATGAGGAAGACTGATTTACATGTAAAGATACTGTGTAGAAACCAGTGTTTCCAAGCCATATTTAATTGTCTGGGCAAATAAAAAATGGCAATGCATTTTTTTTCTTCAGTCTTTTATATCACTAGAAAAGTTTAACACATAGCAGAAGGTTTTTACTGTTAGTCCTTTGATAGAATAGAATAGTGAACAATTCAGAATTATTCAACACTTACAATAGTTTTCTCAACTTCTGTATATCATCAAAAAATCAGTTTCAACAGATAACAATATCACAGGTTGTATTACTGAAACAGTTGTTGGACTGGAACGTACAGGTGAGTCAAGTCCCTGAGACCTCTGAAGGCATATTTGGATGCAGTCTCTATCTTATTACTCTCAATGAACCTGCGGAACATGACAACAAAACATGGAAGATTATGTGGTTACTTGAGGAAAAATTTATCTCACTTTCACATCAGCGTAACAACACAGAAAAAGAAGCAGCACTTCTGTAAATAAAATACTAGATTTGTTCCATTGTAAACACTTGAGTTTTGTTTTATTATGTGAATAAAGTTGCACGTAACTGCTATAACACAGTGCTCCAAAAATAACAAAATTCCAATAATACTATTTGCCTCTGGGAATCATAAAACGCCAACTAGTGGTAAGAATGTGACAAACTTTCTTTGAACACAATCAGCACCTGTATTTGTCTTTTTATTTCCTCTACTGCCAACAATATAACCCCATGCACATGACAGCAATCCCAGAAAAGACTCCTACACAAAAAAATGCCATGCCACAGTAAAGTGCTGAAAAATGCAGCTACAGTATGAGAGCACAGGCTGTTGTCTGCGTGCTGAGTTGTCACAGTATTTTGCTGAATGTCTCTGTAATACGTCGAAGACAACAAACAGAATAAAAGTACTTACAGGTACTCCAGGTGTGGAAGGCCAGCGAACGCATCATCCCTTATAGTTGTGAGTGAATTGGAGTTCAAAAGCCTATAATGAATCATGAAAAAAAAAAAAACATTAATGATGCTAGCTGCTACAACACAGCAAAATTTTCGTTCAAATAAAAAATTTATGTACCTGAGGAAAATGGTAGATGCAAGTAAAAATGTCTCAAATTGTGATTTGACTTGCCTATTGAAGGAAATCAACTCAGTCGTCAATATTGCGGCAAATGCCAAACACATATGGACTAGTCTATTATTTGAGTTCTGCATAATGTTATTCTTATCATCAATATGGAAATGAAAAAATACAGTCCTGTGGATTTACTGCAACAATTATAGTGTTGCCATTTTAACTCTCACATTGGAATACCATTCATATTTTGATTTGTTGCTCCAGTTCTAACTGTCACAGGTGGAGAGCAGATCATTTGCTTTCTCCTTGACAAACACAGGAGAGCCATATCCTCAATGACAAAGGCAGGCAGTGACAGGGCAGCAGCTCATAACAGCTAATACAGCCACTACAGCTTATTAAATATTCTCACAGGAGGCATAATTCTCTCAGACCAAGACTGCAAGAGCAGTCATACCACAAGATGTTTTATTGCCTCCGATCACCATTTCAGTGCATTGTGGCAGGGACTGCAAAATGTGAAGATTAACACATAAGCACACACTAGCTGTAAATAAAATAAACATGAGATGGCAGTGCACTATGGATACCTATATATCAAAATATAACAGATGTTGTCCATTTTGTCCATCCTAGCTTTAAGATGGGGAAGATTTTATAGCTACAAATGGTGATTGTGACTAAAAAGATATTTTGGCAGTGAAAGGAACAATTTGAAAGGAGATAAGTATTCTAAGATAGCAGATGCATTCATGTCATGAAATGTGTGTCCCCTAATGCTCTGTAGCATACCTGCCACGCCTTTGTTTATGCTGACATCACAACAGTGAGCACTAGAGTAACAAAGCAGATCGATGGTAAGTATGATTAGTATGGCATGGACTTGCTCTAAAGCTAAGGCCCATTTCCTTTATGGGGAATGCAGGTATAATTTAGGGGCGTCTTGACAGCTGTAAATGTTATGTATCCACGGCATGCCTCCAGCCAAGACTAGGAGGAGGCAAAGACATCATGTTATTGATTTCATTCCCAGGTGGCCCAAAGTGACCACTGTATCAGAACTCTTCTCTGGTTGGATTACATCTATAACACACACCAAATAGATGCATACCCTTCAAATAGGATGTATATCTGCATCAGATTCAAGTTCTTAGTGTGATGAGTGAAGTCAGTGAATATGTTCATGGCCTCACCACTGGGCTAGGATAGGATCAAGTCTTTAATAAGTGAATGTTTTTGTATGGTATCAGTATACTCTAAGCACTGAGCAGTGACCTGATTGATGAGTTACTTGGGACAGTTCAGGAATTTCCCATCATCAGATCTATCACTACACTACATCCTGTTAAATCTGGCAAGCACCACTTCCAGAAACATGCACATTTTGTTGCTCTGTGGTTACTGACACATGGAATTTAAACGAATGCAAAAAAATATGTATATATCTCATTGTGTCAGTTTTCATTTTCTGATCTCAAGCCTTCAGCAACAAGTTATGGGCGATTAGTATAGCATCACTTAAAGACTGATTCATAGCCTGATACTGATGGTAGGCAACTGAAGAACTCTTACAGTAGCTGGAGAGACGGCATGTGGGCAAACATCGCCTCCTTGACCTCGGAGAAAGTCCCATTGACGATGCTCCTGAAGGAAAAAGCATAGCCAGTGGACAGAAAAATAATGCAGAAATTAAATAAAGTAAAATAACTATTCTTAAATAGCTATTCTTAAAAGTGAGCATTTCAATGAGAGAGAAAAGAGTCTTTGCTGTATTGAATTAAGCCCAGCTCGGGGTTTACATAAGGAGGTGTGAACATACAGCAGGATGTCGCCCATGGACCCAACTTGCCAAATATTGCTGCTCATTACAAACGCAGGTTAGGGTCGATATTTTTACTATGTGCACCATATGGGTAGGCTACTTACAGAGAATTGATGTCGTTGGGGGTAATCCTTGGGATGTAGGAGAACCCGACGCAAATGATAGACTCCTTGGAACAGCTGCATGCTGAAGGACATCGGAAAACCTTCTTCAAATGAACCGGCTGAAACAGGTACAAGATTGAGACAGAGAACAATGCCCAAATCTGAAGAGTTGGCAGCATCTTTCCTGTCGGGCTTGCATGTGTGAGGTTTTGCTGAGAACACCGAGGCAGATGGCACTGCGTTTACACCCTGCACCATGAAATGCTGCACTGGATCCCTGACATCAGCAAATCAGCTGCAGCTCCCCTTCGCCCAATTTAATTATTTATTTAGCCGGAGCTTCAATAGGATAAGTGTTGGTTAAACATCCGTGCGTTGAAAAGGAAGACATCAGGAGGCTCCTTATCGCCATCCGCATCCGATTTATTAACCCGTACATTTCTCACGGCTCACACTAAAGTAAATTTAGGATATATTGCAGATATTCAGCATATCATGAATAGCGCATATAGTAGGGAAAAAAATCTCTTTACATTATGAATTCATCTTTAAAGGCATTTGTTGGCTTGTTTTGACATTATTAGAAACGCAAATGTAAACCTGATTCATTTTATTTATTTATTTAGTCTTACAACAGGCTGTGGGTCTGTGACAAAGATTGAGAAGTAGGTTTGACAGTCACTTACTTACGGGACACATCAGGAGTTGATTAACAAAGTTTCATTTACCATAACCTACAGTTGGCTATAGGTAGCACGGTATGAACAGGAGCCAGCTGGATGAGGCCCACAGGCGCATGAAGTGCAGCACCATGGACAGCGGACACCGGCAGAGCAGCCTGGGATACACTCCTATGGTTGGAGCAGCTCAGTTATTAGAGGTGCATGTCTGAGTTAATGTGAGGGCCAGACCAAACCGGAAGTTGAAAAGGCCAGCTGGGCCCCATGTCGTCCCTGTGGGTACCAGCCTGGTGCTCTATCGTCACAGAACCATACCTGGCAGCTGCTGAGAGCCAGTAGCGACGGGCCATTTGTCATGCAGCAGCATCCCTGGGGTACTTGGGACTTATGATTGAATGCAGAGTGCAGACTTAGGAGGGCTATTTTTAAAGGCGGTCTATTTTGGAGAGGATGGATGAGGGCAAACAATTGGTTGGGTTGCAGGGAACCAAGAGGCCGCCAGAGCCTACTGCCAGTTAAACACAGAAAACAGGCAAAAATGCTAATGCTACCCCAGTGGCGACCTAATGTGGCATGTCTGACCCCATGAGTTCACTGTGGCTTTTGTTGATTTGAGCATTTTTCTTTTGCAATGCGTCTTCAATGACAACATAACACTCTGATCATTAGTCAGGCAAAAAACAGCTCCTATAACTTTTAAATGTGCAAAACATCAAGAAGTTACAGACTGTGCACTGCCCAGAGATGCAGCTTGAAAGTCATCAAATGTGGGGGATCTCGAATGAAATAACAGCGAAGCTTTTCAGCAGCAGGCCTCCTCAGATTTACATACTGCAGCAGACTTGAACAATGAAGGAGGGTGGGGGTCTGTCCCCACAGCATCGCTGCAACATCAGCACCAGCCAGAGAAATGGGCCGAATTGACAGTAAGAGGAAGAACTGCAAAAACAAGTAGTGGCTGTGACCGAGGAAGAAAAAAAAAAAAGATTGAACAGAGGGAAGGTGCCTTTTTGGACAACAGCATGTACTTAAAACTTTTGTGTTTGAAAAAGGTTATGATTTATTGTTATGTAACACAACACCAGATAGTGTACTTAAGCACCGAGGAGCATTGCTTCTGCTTGTCTCTTAATGCTCTGAGGCACAAGAGGTGTGGCTGCAAAAGACAATACTGGTATAGTTACACATTAATCCATACATGTCTGCACTGACATGCACTTCAGGCTTGTCAACATGAAATCAACACTGATAATCCCCTGCAGATGTTTGGGAGCACATAGGGAGAACTTGACGGTGCAGATGCAAAATATAGATTAGTCATCACTCAGAAGATCGTCAGTCAGAGCGTATTTTTCTACCTGCCCTGAGATTGGAGAGCAGACGTAATAAGACTAAGGACTTAAGAAAACTCCACGTGGCATTGACAAGACTGCTTGGACACATGCCAATTCATGCCAAATGCCCAAGTGCTGTGAGTGAGATAGGTGTCCTGAATTCATTCTAATGTATATGGGTAATTATAACATTTAGTTAGGTGCCTATTATTCATATGACATACAGTAACACACTGTTTGTGTGGATCCCTCTATATGCTCCGGTTTTCTCCCACAGTCACAAGATCAGGTGAACTGGTTGCGTGAAAATAGCCCACGAGTAAATGTGTTGCTTGCTTTCTGCCCAGTGCATGCTGGGATTGTTTCCAGCCCCCCTCCGACCCTGAATAGGAATAGGCAGGCATGTAAAAAGGACAGATGGACATATGAATACAGTTAAGTGAGCTATGTTTGGTATACTTCATTGATTATCTCTGTTAGTTACTGTCTGTAACATAGCTGGAAAATGAATAAGATAATCAAATATGGAGGGTTAAAATGGGACTGAAATGGAGTCAGTGCTCCCAAGGCATTTGTATCACATTACACTTGCTAGAGAAGACCTAGCACAACATACTATAGACTGAAACAACACCATTCCACACATAAACAAAGGCAAGATGTAATGCACTGAAAATGTCAAAACAGAATACATGCTGCATATTACAGAAACGGACCCTATATTTGGCAATCATTAAAGAAAAAGAGGATTTCTCACCTAATGTTATCATAGCATTGTTTTCAAACTTCAATTCTAGCTATGGACATCTAATATTTCTTCAAAGCTATATCAGTCTTCAATGCCTTTAATTAATAATAAAAAAAATGACACTGTGGGAGCAAAGTTCAATTATAGAGATGCTTTATTAATGGGGCCATAATCAAGTGTAAGTCCCAAATTAATAACAGAACTCATCATCTTCAACAAATCCATACAGAACAATGAATGACAAGTCTTTTAAGAGGCTTCAGTCGAACTTCAGATCAGTCCTCCACACCAATGTGTCCCTGAGAGCCACTGGAATGCAGAGTTTCATTCCAAGCAAATACAACACCCACTGATTTCACCGATAAGCCCTTCTTCAAACAGACAGGGGTCAATTTGTTCGTTTCCAATAGCAGTTTAATCCCTGGCTGTGGATGTGAAAAGCTATCTCATGAACATCTCAGCATTTTCATATGAAAAGGTGTGGAATGACAAACCACAAAACATCCATTAAGAAGTGCCATGCATCACACGCTGCCAGCCCTAGGTTGGCAGGCTCCTGCAGGCTCCAGAGGTTAGAGTTTGAAACAAAATAGGTATCGCTTTCTCTACTGTCGTTGCTGAACGATGTGACCTGCACCTGCGCATCCTTGAATTCCAGTATGGGTAGTATCTCAAATTCAATGTGTCCTTTTATAAAGCATGTGAGCAGCGCAGTCGTGGCTGTAGTCCCCTGTTGAGATTATTTTTGTTTTTGTCGCTCACTCATTCTCCAGTGGAGTCCTCCTGGCAAGACTGGGGCAAAGGTGAACTGCTTCTCGCCGCATTGCACTCCTTCCTCAGCATCTTCAGGCACTTGTCAAGCCTCCTGATGCACTGTGTCACATCTTCTCGAGTGATGCCCACTGCTGAGGCAGCGTTGAGGTAGGGGCATGGGTACGCCTCCGAATGGGACATAAAGCCACGGAATGTGTGCCCGCTTATGGTCTGCTCCTTGCCCAGAGGTATTACCCTAGAAACAAAAGCGAAGATGATTTAGTACAGGTGGAGTGTAATTATTTATCATGGTGGGCAACATAAAGAATAGAGCTGGTCTGGCTGAAGGCTTGGCTATTCAGATTCTTATGTAAAGTCATTAAGGCACAAGCACCTAAAATACTTTTATTAAAACAATTATATTTAGGGGGAGTGGAGAAACAATTTGGGATGCTTCGTACTTGGGATCAAATCAATGCAACAGCTGTACTCACTCAATCAGAAGAGATTCTCTGATGGGCTTGCAGCAATTAGCATCGTGTGAGTCAGCAAAGGGGTCAAATGCACCTCGGATGTTGCTGTGCGCATCTAGCTCTGTGCACTTGTGCTATTTACGGAACACAGTATTGTAAAACTGGCATTTGTAAGCGTTTATAAACCAAGCATGTTAAATGAACGTGCCATTTATTTTCTTTCATTGAGCAAAGGTTGATCTTAGGATGCATCTCCTAAAAACACATCACTCTCCCTTTTTTAACCACTTACCCTCATGGATATGAACAAAAAAAATCAAGTCACGCCATCAAGTTCCTACAAGTACAAGTGTTTTTGGTCTTCAACAGCAGTGTTATCTGACTGTGAATCATTGGTAATCTGAAGATCTGCTTTCATCTCGAATACACAACCGCTTTTCTTAGACAAGACAGACTTCCCACGAACATGATTCATGTACTAGTCTATCACTTGGCCAACAACACTGCAAATTACTCTAAAACACATGGGAGCAAAAGCACTTAAAACACAATGTCACTATCATAAATTCAATCTTGTCAATTTGCTTGTCTGTACACATTTCCAAAATCCTCACAGGAAAAGTGCATCTTGCAAGACATAGAAAATCATTCTTCATTCGGCAGCGCACATACTGCTGATTTCTCTCAAAGCAGATTTGAGCGAAATGAGGCACTGCAGCATTATCAGTGAACAAGTTGCAGCCTGGACTCTACAGCAATCATCTTCAAAAAACAGCCGGTGTTATTCTGATGTAGCGAGTGATACATCAAAGCTAAAATGAACACTACTCCGATTCAGGGATGGGTGTTATGTGTGTGTGTTGTTTCGTTGCAGGACTGGGGCTTGTTTCAAAGTGTTCAACTTGGCAATACCCATGCCTCTGAATTTTGGGTAGGGTGCCTCACTGTCAGCACAGTGTGATTTTAATGTAAAATCATTTACTAAGTAGCTATACTGAGCATTTGTGTACATGAGCTTCATGAAAGTGAATGCATCATGATTGATGATGAGTTGATATGGCTGCATGAGAGAGGACGTTACCATTGATCCTAAAAAGGCCAACTACATTTGGTTGGCCTTGTTTGTATTTTGGTGATGTCTCTGAGCTAAACATATCTGTGTCTAGCATTTAAAGTGTATCTCCAAGTGCTATAGTTAATGATTTTTAAATATTAAATATTCAATATTAAAAAATAACTGGTACAAACTTTTCATCAATACCCCTTAGTTTAAGCAACTGAGAGACAAGAACCATAGATTTGGGAATAAGTTAAATACTGTGACCTTGAGAATGGAGGTTCATTTGGAAAAGAGCAAGAGTGGCTATTCCTTTGACCCATCCATAATGTAATTGCCATGATGCATTTACATTTAAACAAAACAATAAAGCAACAGAAACAGAAATGACACTCAATCATTCATGAGGATATTTAAAATATTGATGTCGTTTCCCATGCTTGGTCACAAAAAGGAAAAACAAATGGCAAATAGCAGCTCCTGCCCCCTGCACATTATGTTTTCATGCTGAGTGACTGAGGCAGAAAACAGCAATGAAGAACTGACAAATACTCCTTACCGCCGGCAGAAACACCACCAACGGGAGCGAGAACTTGTCCATCTCAACTTACATCAAAGCTTGTGTTTGTTGTTGTCTCATTGGAAAGAGCATTGCTTTATGGGGACTTGGCATAGTCTGCTGAAACATAATGGATGCGTCCTCTATAATTAGGAGATCGCTTTGATAGAACTGACGGTCTAATCATCTAAAGTGGCTTCTGTACCTCCTTATTCAGCAGATCTATCAGACAGCAGATTTCCTTTGGCTGTTCTGTTTGACACCGACCCGTTCACTCCCTTGCATTTAGAGGACGCGGACAAACTCGTTCTTGACTATTGCTGCAGTGTGTGTCCAGTCTTAACCTCAGCTCTTGCTGCTTTTGTCCCCCATCTATTTAATTCAATCCAAATAAGCTTTATTGAGATTTTTTCTACCCCACATCAACACATGCACATACAAACCTAACAATTTTTGTCCTTAATTTCATCCCATTTCTGAATGTTTTCTCGTGTTTGTCATCCCCACTCCCTCTCTTTCCATGCCCGGGCAGAAAGAGGTCATGCCCTGTGGAAGTGCGTGGGTTCATACGGTACCTGGCTCCCGACACTTGCCGAGTGAACAACATGGAGCCCAGCTGAGTCACTGCCTTGTCACTCTCGGCCTGGAGTCCATCCAGAGACATGGCTGGAGGAGAAAGTTGCCACGCCCATTAACCAAACACACATACACACTATGAGTTAACAAAATATCCAGAAATTTAAGAGACTACAGTACAATTAAAAAACAGCGACGTTACAGCTGAAAAAACAAGCACCATTAACATACAGGTACAAAATGGGTCTAGTGCTGTGGCCTTATGCACAGATCATATATACAAATGTGTAACACCATCCTTAAATCAACTGCATCGAGCTTACCCAGTGAAATGGGGTTATGAGGGGTGTGAAGCAGTTTCTCCCCATGTGCCGATGCCAGGCTCTTCAGCTCCTGAGCCAGGTACGAATAAATCTCCTTCAGGCCATGCAGACAGAGGAAAACGCATGGAGAGAAAGTGAGGGAGAGGGAGTGGGGTGGATCACACCAAAGAACTATAAATAGTGGCACGATTCTCCCTTCATGCACTACCCCAGCCTAATTTTAGCAGCAGCGGTCTTGGTTTATTGCTAATCAAGCAAATCTACCCACAGCGAGCTGGCTGTCCCATCCCCCAACTCCACCATCCCTCCCTGCCTGCCTGCCTCCGTCTCTCACCAAGCTTCAGTGCAGCAGCTCCCCTGACTAAGCTAGAATTATCAAGCGTCCACTTCCTCTCCAGCTGTGGTTATGATCTTTGCTCACATCACACAACTACCTCTGGGATCAATTAGAAAGTAGGGAGGGGGGGCCGTGCAGGCTTTTAGATTTTAACTTAAAGCTGAATTCTGCAGAAGTGCTGACACTGTGTGCTCCGGCCGAAGTCCCTGCAGAACTGAAGTAGGCGAGGGGATTCTGGACATTTGTAAATGTTCGGAGAGCGGGATATGGAGGAGCTGCATCACAAGAAGAAATAGCAGTGTTTCTGTTGTTGGCTTGAGGCTGTAATTTCTCTGGTGCAGTGCCGTGCATTAAGGGGCCATTCTCTAGAACAGAGGGTGGGTACCAGTGCACAACAGTGTACTCTGCTGACTCACACTTTGCTTGAAAACATCAAGGAGGAAAATATTTTCTCTGTCATGAGTCAAACACAAATAGCCTTTCAATGATGTCAAGTGTCCCTAAATGTCCCTTGTTCTCTAATAACAATGGGTGACTATATTACCCCTGGAGGAGTGGGAGGAGGGGTGAAAGTGGTGGAGAGTGTGTGCATGGCCACGACACTGCAGACAATAAGAATGTGTGTGTGTATGTGTGTGCCTGTGTGTGGTGCCTGAATCCTATCGTAAACTTACCAGGGACTATAAAACACATAAACACACATCAACTAATCCATCCTTATACGGGTTCCTGTTATTTTCAGTACTTGGGATTACATCAGGTGCGTGCTTGCAGTTTGCAAAACAAACTGCAAGCCCATGGCATACTGGCCATGAAAAAAGCCATATCGGCGGTTTGAATTATTCAAAGTTTGAGACTCCAGTGCTTATGTGAGCAAATCGTTAATTTCTGCAGACACTATGGCAAACTGGTCCAGTACATTAATTATGCATAATCTGGACTGAGAGAAATCAATAAGCCGTTAGGTCATGTGAGAGGCCAGAGGAATTTCCTAGACGGATTTCCTTGCAGTGGAGTGGGTTTTAGGTTAACAGCATTCTGGCATTGTATAGCATCCCGTAAGAAGTGACATTTTTAGACAGCGGTGAGCTGCTTTACGCAATTGTGACTGGACAATGTACGCTCAAAGGTTTTCACCGACGGATCACATCAGCACGATGATGCACTCTATTTAAAGCAGATTCCCGACATGCAGCATCTCAAGAGCAAACAAATCAAAAAGTATTCTAACCAGGGGAAAAGGGCAGAGATGTATTTACAAAAACCTGACATGCATCTTTTGTGTTTTTAATAGCATCAGGTAACACTATAGAATCTGAGCGTCCTCCTGAAGCCTGAGCATCAAGAGACAGTGTTGTGGTACGTCAGGTGGTACATCACAGGGCTAAGAATGGTGCAGTGCATAGAATCTGAAGAGGAGGATGCTGCATTGTTAGTCGCTCTGCATTTGAGTGGTGAGCCACCAGGGGATGTTTTCGAAACTCCTGGATCAATTTTATCTCTCTATACCTTCCCACTCCCACTACAAAGCACACCGCTCGGTGAAGAATAAAGTCTCACTCTACACAGGTGAACACAGGGAGCTAAACACAGGCACAGTGAAAATAACTTATGTAAGCTGGATTTTGTGTTCTTCAGGGGCACGGTCTCAGCGAACATGGGAAAATGTTTAGTTTGACTCTAAATCAGACGGCGGTTTTCTTCCACACACAGCATTGTGCTCCTAAAAAAACATGGCAGACATTTACATGGTGTCTCCATGCCAAGCCCTGTTGTTCCGGTGATGCCTCATGAAAACAAACAGCACATCTGATACCTGAGTAATGTGTGGAAATTTGGGGTGCTGCTCATGTGGCAACAGGCTTGGAAAAACAATGTGAACTCCTCCCTCATAACTGCCAACTACGAGTCCCAAAGTGGCCCTCCGAAAGATGCAGACATACCTTTGTGTCCCAAGCCGTTCTGATCGTCCACAAAATCACACAAAGCCACGAAACAACCGCTTGCCTACTTTCTTACCTCTTTACAGGAGCTCCTTTTTTAACTCCTCTACTTTTCATGAGTTGATTTTATTCCAACGTGTATTTTCCAATTCTAGGATTTTGTCATTTATCACTTTCTAGTGTATTTATTTCCTGTTGACTTTCTTGCCTTCTACCCTAATATGACTGCATATGTCATGTAAAATACTGTTGGCTCGGAGCCAAACTGCCACCAAGGGAAAAACAAAGTGCTCTGAACTTAAACTTAAAAACAATAGGGCTTCGCACTGCTCCAGTGCTCGGGCCCTAACAATAGACTGAGCTTATTAACG